>OY744498.1:5455339-5500815 GCA_963556185.1 Pseudopediastrum boryanum
CAGGTGCTGCACGGCCTGAAAGCTTTGCAGCGATCTATCTCATACATATATGCTGTTATCTGCTTGGTTTGCATCAGGTGTCTCGTGAGCGAGGCATCCCTGTGATATTTGACGAGGTGTTTACTGGATGTTGGCGGCTGGGTGCTGCTACTGGTGGTGCCTTTATAGGTGAGAGGCCGGATGTGGCCTGCTATGCTAAACTGTTGACAGCAGGAGCAGCACCACTGGCAGCAACAGTGGCTAGTGAAGGAGTATTCCAGGCCTTTGAGGGACCTAGTAAGGTGAGGGAGGGAGGGGGGCGGGGGGAGGAGGGGGGATGGTGGGCAGATGGGGAGAAGGGAGTGAGGGAGGGGGCCTAGTAAGATGATGGGGGGAAGGGGGAGATGGATAGGGAAGGATCTTGGAAGGTGGGGTGGAGGTAAGGGGGAAAGGGACCTAGTAAGGTGAAGGGGATTAGGCGGCGCCAGCAGGGGGCTGAGAAGGGAGGGGCCTGCTACAAGTCGAGAAACCTGCTGCTGCTGCTGTATTGATGTTATTACTGCTACTGCTTATCTGGATATGGTACCTTGTACTACTTGACAACCTGAAGTGCAGGGTGCATGGCACCTTTGTTAAGGCATGTTGGAAAAGTTGATCCTGAGTTGTAATCTTACAAGTCAAGATTGTAATCTTAAGAAAAGGGTTAGGGTCAAGTCATGTGGTGGGTTCTCCATGGTCAGGATGCTGTGCCGAACCATCTATCTGTTACCTAACCATAATCACGACAATTCAGCTGCTATTGCACCAATTCAACTCCTGTCCCTCTGTCACGGGCACCCCGTGTGTGAGGCCAAGTTGTAATCTCCTACTGGTGTTTTTGTGTTGATGTTATCAGTAGCGACAAAGCTGAAAATGAGGTGGGCGAAGTTTTGATTGGTCAGCTTGTTTAAAGGAAACCCCTTAACGCTTATGTTTGGCTCCGAGTTGTTTTTCTTTCAGATGTATTTTTCAAACCCTGACGGGCTGCTACTGCTGTTTCCACTGTGTCAGGCTGAGGCCCTGCTCCATGGCCATTCCTACACCGCCTACCCCCTAGGATGCATGGCTGCCACTGCAAGCCTACACATACTACAGAACCCAGCACTAAACCCTAACTACTGCGCACCAGGACCCAGCGGTGGCAGCTGCCCAGCCACCCCCGCCTGTTCAACTTCCTGTCAGAAGCTGAAGAGTCAGTGGTCTCAGGAGGGGGTAATAAAGCTGAGTCACCACCCTGGGGTTCAGGGGGTAGTTTCGGTGGGGTCTGTTCTGGCCATGGAGTTGAAGGGGGGTGGTGGGGGGTATTTAGGGCAGGAGGCGGGGAGGGTTTTGAGTGCGCTGAGGTGTAGGGGTTTAGCGTGTAGGCCCTTGGGGGGTGTGGTGTATGTTATGGTGACGCCTACTACTAGTGTGGGGAAGTGTGAAGAGTTGATGGGGGCGGTGGTGGAAGCGCTGGATGAAGTGGCGGGAGCAGAGGTCCTATAAAACCCTAAAAATACTCGGGGTTAGAAATTAGGGTTTTATCATTTCTGTTGGAATATACAGCTTAATTGGGAACTGCTGCTGGATGGCCTCAAACTGAGCATTGAATTTTCCGATTAAGACCCAGCCTGACATTTGCCGGTACCAGAACATGATCCCCCGGTGGCACGTCTTACTGGGGGCACAGCTTCCCGATAGCATTGAGAGGCGCACCTCCCAGAGCTATGGGGCAGCTCTGCCTCGAATGCGACGTGCCAAGTGCCCACGTCCCGCTAAGTGCAAACAAACAAACAGAACATTGAAGGTGTGGTAAGCGTAAGAGGGTCGCTAGGTCGAACGGACCAAACACCACCCCTAAAGTGCAAATGCTAATCACACTGGACTGCAGCTCATTGGACTTACTGGACATCCTGCTTGGTTGGTGCTCTGGATTGTGTTTGATTTGGACACACCAATCAGTCTCCTACTGGTGATTTGTTTGCTGGTGCTACTATTTGCCGTGTCCGTAGTTGGATGTCTGCTTGGGTATTCCTCTTGCTTGGTGGTATGGATTCCATTGTTTTTGGACCCATCCGATGGTGCGTTTGGTCGTTTCGACTTAGCAGCCCTTTGCGGTTGCCGCACCTTAAATTTTTGTTTGTTTGTTTTGTTATTATGGTGGTGCTGGTCATCGTTGCTAAGAGCAGCAGCACAGCTGTGTACTCTCTCTGACAGAGAGCATGTAGATCTGCTGCTACTGTTAGTGGTGGCGACAATTATTTGTAAAGGCATGTGGCTCTGCTGCTGGTCTTGTGATTGTTTCGACCTAGCAGCCCTTTGAAGTTGCCACACCTTGAATGTTTGTTTGTTTGTTTGCTACTGCATCTGCTGTATGGTGCTTGGTGCTTGTTTGTAGCGAGAGCGATGTACATACCTTTGCTGGTGGTAGTGGTATTAGTGAGTATGTAGCTGCACATGGGGCTGTTGTGCTGGTGCTGGTAGACAGAGTGTGTGGCTGTACTAGCTGCTCTGTAGCTCAGCCTGCACTGGTCTAGGTTCGGTAGTAGTGTGGGCAGACCAGAAAGTGGTTTTACACATTCTATTGAGTGAGCATAAACCATTAAGAAAATCTGTTGCTGTTGTTTTGCTAGATTGAAAGCACCAAATGGAATGTACCAAGCCCTGGGAGCTGTTACTACAGAAAGGAATCTGGCAGCATGGGGTCTGGACAATGTACAAAGTGGCCTGTGCCAAGTATGAAGGGGCCTGCCAAGTCTCTAATGTGGCAATGACTTGGTACAATGGTCTGTCATTAAGACAGCTGACTTGTTTCCACGGCAAAGCCCACTGGCTAGCCTGACCCCCCTTACTTAAGGGCCGGGTTCACTGCCTGCTTAGACCTTCTACCTTATGCAACCAGGGAGACACTAGAGGAGCTAGGTCTGGTTGGTTATCAAATTGGTACGTTTTCGTCTGATTATGATGATGATCATATTGATGAGTCTGGCATGGTGTATGATGCCCATGGAGCCTAGTTTGGCTCCGTCACGGGCGCCCCCTTTGTGGGGCCACTTTGTAATCTGTTAGTGAGCTGCCTACAAGCTACAAGCCTACCTTGTGGACACCCTGTCCACCCCGGCCTAAGGCATATCTGTGTGTTCCTTGTTATGACAATTGCTGGCATTGGACACTATATGCTGTCTGTCTGCCTTTGGTCTGTTCCCCGATGAAGAGTTTACATACTACTCTTAGTGTCGAAGGGGATCAATTGGTACCAACACGCAATGCGCTAGATGTCGCACGCACAGCTCGTAGCCGTACATGGCCCCCTTCCCAAAGTGGCACGATTCCAACAGATTTGGAACCAGCGCGCATGTGTCACCGAATACACCAAGGCGCAGGCTCATGACCTTTCTCATCAATGGCACCACAACGCACAACTCGACCATGCGCAAACAAACAAACGAGCAATTAACGCGTGGCAACCGTAAGAGGCCAGCTAAGCCGGACCGACCAAACGCACCATCTTTATGAATCCAAAGACAACAACAGGGTGATATCACCACCCAACACCAACATGTTCATACCCAATCATGTATCCAACTAGTAGACTGCGACCGTGCCATTATACAAGCCGTGCTTCCAGCGGCGAGAAGAAAGAAAGCGCACTTCAAGTCCATCTCGACATATCGTAGTCCTGCCACCGCGACCTTCACCCCCCACCAGCTGCTGCTGCTGCTGTACTGCTTCCCACGCCACTGCCTGCTGCTGCTGCCATTCCTGAGCTACCATTGATCGCTTGCAGCTCTGCCAATAAACTCGACCAGGACTTTGCTGCATCAGATACCAGACCCGCCTGCAGAACAGCACAAAACAGAATCAGATGGAAGCCTACATTCAGGACCCCTTCAGAGGAACGGTGTTGTACCAACGGACCGATGCACCACGTCTAGCTCAGCAGTGATGATGGATAACAATAAGTACATGTATCTAACATGAAAGATGAATGAAGACAGGAGACTGGAAACTTATTCAATGAAGACAGGAGACTGGAAACTTATTCAAGGTGAAACGCTGCTGATGCATGTTGTTGAGGCCACGCCTCATCTTGCTAACCGAAGTTTTCTAACTGATGTATGTAAGATTTTAATCTCCTAGGAACAAAATGCACAGACAAATCTGACAACTTCCCATCTCAATGGTCAGGCTGAGCGTCAAGGTACTGAAAAGAGTGTTCTCATAAACAACAGACGATGCCAGGCCCAGCCAGAATGAGGCAACTTAGGGTCCAACAGCAAACAAACATTGCTGCTAGATCTTGGTGTGTAGATGATGTGAACTTTATGCTCACATGTCCAATGAGGGGGGTGGGGGGTGGGGGGAGGCAAGGGACCATGAAGGCCACCAGAGATGGCAGAGGTGGCTAGAGGAAGGGGGAGAGAACATTAAACTTTTATCTACTACCTCACAACTAAATCGCATACTTTTAATTGTTTCTTGAGAGGAGGGGAGGGACATAGGTCCTGGCATGGAAGTGACATGGCTGGAGGTAGGGAGCCCACCGTCCATGTGGGCTGATGTCAGGTCTATCCGTCTTACCTCTGTGAGAGCAAAGTCCATGAGCAGGTTGTGCATGTCCCCACTGCGCTCCTTCTGCCACCTGTTCAGCTCCTCAGTCATCACACTCACAACCTCCTCATACGCCATCTTGGTCTCACGCACCTGTAGAGGGGGGCGGGGGGGGGGGGGGGGGGTGCATGTTCTTTTGAGAGATACATGCACCGCACCACCTGTGTGCACTGTACAACAAAGATGCTGTAGTAGAGAAAAGAAACTGCCGCTTGGCAACGTGCTGGATATTGACAGCGGAGAAACGGAGCACGTGAAAGGGATGGTGTATTTATAGTAGGAGGCCTTCCCAATCATGTCCGCATTGTCCAGCATAGTAGTTTTAATGAGGGGGGGAAGGCATGCCACTTGCTTCGCTTGCAAACTAGGAAGCGGACACTCTTCAAATACATCAGTAACTTGGGTTAGCTCATGACAGAGCCAAGAAGACAATTGTTCATGGTGGTGGCATTCTTTTTGGCCCATCATCGTTCAGCAAAAAGAGGGAGGGGTAGGGGTGTGTGTGTTAAGGTATTCGTTCTCCACCCGGCCTGGCCTCTTGTCAACGGTGCATTACTTGTAAGCAAAGGAGGAGCCCAGCCCCAGACAGTTTGCTGACTTGTGTGCGCACACTGTGCCGGCCGTTGGGGACCCGAACACCCGGGCTTTGCAGGGCAGCAAGGGTTTTCTTGTGGGGGATATGTTTGTGTGTGTGTGTGGGGGGGGGGGGAACCTGTACCCAACCTCCAAGGGGATAATGTGCGTAACACACGAGGCTGTAGCAGACTCCCATCCCAAAGACCAAAACGCCAAGTCACTGAACATAGTTAATTGTGCACCGCACCTTTTGACCAAAGGCATTTCATATGTGCAGTACAGCTGGTGGCAACATCAGCACAGCTACAGTATCTGCAGTTTGCAATGGATTACGACATGCAGAGGAAACACCACATTAGCCCAATTCTCACGTGCGCTGTGTGTGCAAACACCTTGAGGTAGCAGGCTAGCAGCTATAAAGATGCAGCCAGAGCCCAGTCTCTTTCAATGGTGATTCCCTCCACTAAATGCAGTGGATCAACTGTCCTTCATTCAATCTTGACTTCAGTTCGCACCATAACTCCCCTGGGCACACAAACCATGTCGGGCTGGGCTCCTCCTTTGCTCACGAGTAGCGCACTGTTGACAACAGGCCAGCAGGGCAGATATCTAATAAAGTATTAAAGTTATATAAATACATTCCCTGGCAGTTCCCCCAGGCCTACCTTTGCTTCTGCAGAGGTGCAGTCCCTCTCCGCCTCCACCGTTTTATCAGCAGGGGTGCCGGGGGTGCCGCGCAGCTTGGCCCAACGGACCTGACAGCAAAGGGGAGGTAGGCACAAGGGAAGGAGTTGTAAAGTTACGATATCTACAGATGACGTGACAGGGAATCGAACCTGAGTCTGTCCCGTGGCAGCCAGGGATGTGAACCAGGCAGCGCCAGTGTGAATAGATGAGCCACACCCAGCTAAGTACATCATCTCATGTGAGGCACAAGGGACGGAGGTAGCTTGGGGTTAGGGATCTTTGCAGGGAGTATAGGAATGGGATGCTGAAAAGAAGGAATCGGTGGGGGGTGAGTGAAGTCGGAAGACAAGCCTGGCCCAAAAGCTGAAAGGACAGTGCATGTAGGATGTAGTGCAGGTGGACACGGAGGGAAGGAGGGAGGGTGTCGCAGGGCAAAATACGAGGTAGGGACAGCGGATGCGAGCAGGGAGGGAAGGAGAGCTTCCGAGTGGAAACAGGCCCAAGAGGTGAGCTCCGGTGCTCTTTTATAAGGTTGCTCAACTCTTAGGCAATTTGCATAATTCTTACGCAGGAAGAGGAGAGGGGGGGGGGGTGAGTGATGTTGCAAAATGTTGCATCAGAACCAAGCTGTTTGCTTCAGACATTGGTTCTATGTATAGTGGGAACTGGGGAGTTACCCGATAGTAGTAGGTTGGCAATCTGGATGCCAACGCAACTAAAGAGAGGCAAACAAGCAGAGGAAATCTGCCTGCTGATGTTTCACTTGCTTGCATACTCAAGTAAGAGGCAGCAAGATGGGCTCTTTCTCTCTGACCTCCTTGTGCCTATTGGATATCCTCGATCAAGATTGGCCACTGCTGTGGGAAATCAATACCACAATGCCACCTAACATGCAAATAAGACGCATAGACCCCGACCTTGATATAGCACTCCCAAAGGGTGGGCAAATAGGTGGACGCTCTACACATCTACGCATGCTGTCGGGCCACGCGGTGTGGGGGCCATCCAGCTACTCAGCAACACCGACCCATGTGCCCCTTCCAAGCAAGACTGGCTAAAAAGTGGCAGGTTACTTCTGCACACACCTTGAGGCTAAACCCACTCCGTACCAGAACGGCGGCAACAGTCTGCTAAGAAGTAATAGTGATAAAGCACACAATCAAGTGCCATGTTATGCACCCACCTTTTTGGTATCTAAGTCATGCTGTGCTGCTGTGAATGTTGCCAGGGCCTCAGCACGGTCAGCACATACAGCAGCTACAGCCTTCACACTGCGCACCTGTAGCAACAGCAGCAGTGGCGCAGTCGCTTAGCATACCTGGCTGTCACAGGACAGACGCAGGTTTGATTCCTTGTAACTTTACAACAGCAGCAGTAGCAACCCTGTGCTTAGCTTAGCTTCTACATATCACTAACAGACTTCACAACATGCCATAGCAGAAGAGCCATCAGCCCCATGCTCTGACTCAAACCAGTGAGGTGGAACAAACCCTTCTAGATAGTAGCTTAGGGTATAATGTCACTTGGTTTGTAATCTAATTAGTTGTAAGGCTTGCACATCTAATTAGTTGTAAGGCTTGCACAGAGCGTGGATGCCATACAGGACGATTGGGTGGCTGGTCTATAGCAATGAGTGGTAACAGGAGAGAAAGGGAGCAATGGGCCCCTTACCAATGGCAGAACTAATCAGCATGCAAAGAAACCAACTGCAGTCTAATCAGCTAGCGACCATTGAACTAACTTGAGCAAGAGCAGAGAGGTGAGGTGAGGTGCAAAAGAGTGCACCCAAGGAAACAGCAGCAGCAACAACAACAGGAGCACGCCATCAGCAGGACTCCAGGGCAGCAACATGACTTCTTGACATCCTTCTAACATCTTGCCATTCCTCACGGTGATCTGTTCTTTCTCATGCACCTTAATCCACCCCCTACACCTGTACCTCCCATCGTATCACATCGACCCCCCTCGCTCCACTCATTGCTCCCTTGAACCGTGCCTAAGAAGTAGCCCTCCTGCCTTCCCTGCCATAGCACAGCTTTGCTTGCCACCCCCTCCAAGGCCCCCTCTCCCACACCCCTCTCCAGCCTTAGGCCTCCACCAAGCCTCACTCATCGCTTCTAATGAAGGAGCCTCACACATACCCCCACCACTGCCCCTGCCTCAATTTTGCATCCCTTACCCCCACCCCCTCCCCTCAAAAAGGAAAGAGAAACCCTTCCCCATCACTCACCGCCCCCTTGGCCCCTCCCCCTTCCTTTCTCCTCCTCCCCAAAACTGCCCCCTCCCCCCCCTCTCATCACGCAGCCCCCACTCACCGCCCTCGCCCTCCACCCCCCCCCTTCCAGACACTGTTCCCCCCCGTTCCCCCCCTTTCCCCCTCCTACCCCCTCGCCCCCCCCCCCTTTCCTCCCCACTCACTGCCCTTCGCCCTCCACCCCCCCTCCTCCCTAAAAATCCCCCCCCCCCACTCACCGCCTCCTTCAAAGGTGCCTCAAAAGCTCCTACCAGCTCCTGGCACCTCACTTTCCTAGCATCTGCCAGCGCTGTTGCCTTATTCGCCAGCTGTGTGAAGGCCTCCGCCACATTGCCCTCCTCCAGCCGCCCCAGCTTATCAATGGACTGACCAAATTCCGCCAGCGCCTCCCCCACCTCAACCTCTTTAGCAGCTAGACGCTGGGCTTGACGTGCTGCTTCACTTAGGTGCACTTCAAGAGACATGAGGTAGTCACGAACCTGGGGGGAAAAGGACCGGGGGGGGGGGGGGGGAGCAAGGCACACATGAGATCCGGTACTGCACAATGTGAGTGGGAGAGTGGCGGATATGCATAAGAAACAGTTAATGGTTTCATTTATATCCCTACTTTCTTTAGCAGTTAGACGCTGTGCTTGACGTGCTGCTTTGCTTGAGTGCACTTCAAGAGACATAAGGTAGTCACAAACCTGGGGGGAAAAGGGGAGTGAGGGGGAAGGGGAGGAGGGGAGGAGGGAGGGGAAGGGAAGTACAGGATGAAACATCTGTGCACCACAAATTTTGCAGATCTGTACCGTACGTAGGAACACCTGGAGCATAGCACTTGTTACAGCTACCTCGCCACTGCCACCCTTTCAACGCGGCTTTGGTTTGACTACGCAGCCCCCCTAATGAACCCAAAAGGCGACATGTGGTACAAAAACAGTGCAACAACGAAGGCCATTGCCTCGACCCAATCCACACATAGGCAAACACACAGCAGAAAGGAAGAAGTCTTCCAATGGCTCCATTCCAGGCACTGTCCTGAACTTTATCAGTTATCAGGCCCTTTATCAAATCCCCCACCAACTCGCCTCCTTGCCTATGTCTCCATGTACCCCCCCTCCCCCCCTCCCCTGCTGCACACCCTTTCCTTTCTACA
The DNA here is from genome assembly GCA_963556185.1 of Pseudopediastrum boryanum. NCBI lineage: Eukaryota > Viridiplantae > Chlorophyta > Chlorophyceae > Sphaeropleales > Hydrodictyaceae > Pseudopediastrum > Pseudopediastrum boryanum. The sequence goes on from OY744498.1 coordinate 5,464,603, forward strand.
ATACTAAAGGCACTTTGCTGCATACCCAGGCTGCTATCTTCTTCCCACAGACACCCCACCCTCCATGGCCCCAATTTTCCCGGCTCCCCCCGGCCGCTCCCCCCTAAAAACCCACATCACCAAACAACCACCCTGCCCCTCCTCACCTTCAAATACTCTGGGTCTTCTGCTGCATCCGGGCTGCTTCCTCCCACCAATGCCGCCGTCGCGCTCCCCAGCCCCTTTATCCAGCCCACCGCCCCCTCCAGCTTCTTAGCCGCTGCTCCCCCCATTCCCCCCCCTCCTGATGCAGCTGCCTGACTGCGCGCCACCTCCAAGTTAAAGCTGTCCTCCGGGGTCTCTAGGAAGGTTTGAAGGGCGCTGCTGGTGCGGAGGACGGGGTGGGCTGCAATGCGGTTTAGGAAGACCTGAATGCATTAATGGGGAATCAATGCACGAATCAATGTGGATCTGATGATGGCCAACAAGCCGAACCGCGTAATCCCATGCATTTGATGTTAGAATCCACGACCAAAAGGAGAATGGCTCTGGCGTCCACCTATAGCCGCTACCTCAAGCAATATTAACACAAGGATTAATGTGGGGAAACAAAGGATGCATTAATGGGGAAAACAATGAACGGACTAGTGCGGGAACCAATGCAGCAGGACCTCGCATGCTACTGTGCTTAGGGGTGTGTGGAAGGTGGGAAAGCCGGGGGTGAGCTGGAGGACGGGATAAACCACAATGGGGTTTAGGAACACCTAGTAGATGAGGGAAATGGCACCACAGGAACTCTTGATGATAACCAGGGATGTCTGGGAAGTTGGAAAGCCAGGGTTTATCTGGAGGACAGGGTGGGCTGCACTGCAGGTTCAGATTAAGAACACCTACAGAGTGAGGGAATCGGGATAGGAGGGATTAATTTGTTGAATGAGGAAAATGGCACAGCAGGAGCTCTAAGCTTCGCCAGGGGTGTGTGAGAGGCTGGAAGGCCAGGGGTTTATCTGGAGGACAGGGTGTGCTGCACCGCAGGTTAGAAACACAAGGACAGCGAGGGAATTGACATAGGAGAAGTAATGGGGGAATCAGTAGAAGGACGATGTGAAATGCTAAGGCTCCAAATGTTCAACCTCCACTTCCGGAGTATCCACGTCCTCCCGTCTACTCTAACGACCACTCCACAGGCCTCCATCAAGCATGCAAACCAACCAAGATCTTCATACCCCCTCCCTCCCCCTAGTTTCTTCTAAACCTCTCCCTCTCCTTCCACCCCCTCTTCTGTTTATTCTCGACCAGAGCGTCTTTCCAAGCCCCCCTTTTGTCCGCACCTCTCCCCCCACCCCGCCCCCCTCCCCTCCTTGCTCCGTTATTTCCTTCATGCCCTCCTTCATGCCCTCCTTCCTCCGTTGCTTTGATTATCCCCCTACCCTCCTCTCCTCCCCCACCCTCCTCCTTGCTCCACCTGCCCTCCTTTTCCCCCTGCCATTTCCCCCTTCTTCCCTGCTTCCACCCCTGCTCTCTTTTCCCCTGCTTGCCCCCCCCCCCCTCCCCCTAACAACGCCTTCATGTGGCGACCATGTATACAGCCGCGCCCCCCCCCCCCTGCCTCCTCTAACAGTGCCCTCATCGCCCCCCCCCCTCCCTCCCCACCCCTTGTGCCTCCCCTAACAGTGCCCTCCCCCCCCCCCCCGCCCCCTCTACCTGCAGTGCCCTCCTCCTGTCCTCCACAAACTCATTGCTCATTGCAAACTTCTGCACTGCGTTCTTGTCAGGCAGGGGAGGTATGATGACGCCCCTGTGCGCCTTAGCCAGCTGACCAGACAACCAATCAAAGTCACGGAAGCGACGGATCACCTCATTGCTCTGACGGCTGTACTGGGCCAAGGTGCACTTGCTGCGGACCTGTGGTCAAATGAAGTGAGGGGAGGAGGCGCCAAGGGAAGGGGGGTGGCTGGGTGGGTACAACTAGTTTGCATATGTAGGTGTCAGCTTGAACCTGTGGTTCTCAACTCCATCTACGAGTGACTGCCAATTTTGAATGCATGCGATTCAGTTTGATTCAGTTTGATCCAGATACCAGGAGGACTCCCATGCTGCCAATGTAATCCTCCTGCAATGCATGCTGTAAAGGATGATGGATGCTGTGCTGCTTTCAGCCTTCTGCTGCTGCTAGTGCTGGCTGCGCTTCCTGCTGCAGTTCCTGCTGCTGCTACTCCTGCACATACATGTGCTACATGCTACATGCACATGCTACTCCTGCACGCGGAACTTTAAAACCTGTGGTCGGACCTGGTGTGCATCATGCTCTTCCTGCAATGCCTGACTGCTGTGCCAAAGGCAACCCGTCTTCTGTTCCACCTAGCTGTTCTTTGTGGCGTCTTGAGGTGCGACCTATGGCATAGCATGAAAAGCAATATGGCTGCTGGCGTTGTGTTGTCCATTACTTGCCTTGTATGATACATATGCCCCCACACCTTCCCCTTGCTTCACAGGATCAGCCACCACGATGTCGAAGTCCTTGGGGCCTGTGTCTACAGCTGCGCTGCTGCTGCCATAAGCAGCGGGGATGCTGCCTCCACCTGCACCTAACCCTCCTGCTGCTGTGTTGAGCCCTGCTGCTGCTGCGGAACCATCGACTACGCTTTCGTACGGGGGCGGAGGTCCTGTGGGGTGTGTGAAGGAGCCATGGCGGACGTTCGTGCTGGGGTCAAAGGGGCTTAGAGGGTCCTGCGGGCAGGCAGAAGCCTTTTTTGAACTTGACCTGAAGACAGGTACACAGGACGTTGCGTTCTGCGTACAGCTCCGTCCTATCTATCCCCGGCCGTTTGTGGTCCTCATGCCACGTTAAAGACATTGCTTGCTGCTTATCAAAACGATCTGCTGACCTCCGCTCAGAGCTAGAGGATGCAGGGGCCCAGCATATAGGTGTTTTTATGAGAAGGTTAGCATCTTGCCTCGTCAGCACATATTGACAGCCCGCAGCATGCTATTAAGTTTAATTCCCGGTGGCATGCACAGTAACAAGAGAGCTGCTTCCCTCCAAGTGAAGTACAACACCTCCATGACTCAAGCTAGGCAAGCGCCATCGACCAAGCTGCTCACCATTTCACCCGGTCAGCCCCAACGTCACTTTCTAACTGCTTGCTTGATGTCGATATGGTTTGTGACAATCCTAAGACGGTTGAGGACTCGCATGAACTGACAAGAGATCGTTTTCCGAGAGCGCAATTTCAGCCGGACCTGTCGGCACCTCATGCATTATACGACTACAGCTATGGATGCATGGCACGCCGAGGCCGCTACAAGGTGAAGAACAGGCTCAGGCGAGCCCAGGAGAACCCATCGAGCCAAGGAGGAGCACGTGGACCCTATACCCTAGGGTGTAGCTGAGGGTGAATAGAGGTTGTGTCAGCTCAACATCACTGTCAAGGAATACAGCCTTGCATGCGAGAGCACTTTGCGGACCTTAAAGTCGCAGTTCGCCAATGCTAAACTATGCAAAAGCCTAGCTCCGCTGAACGGCGGCCCTGGCATAAGCGCTACTAATTTGTAACTTGCAATCCAGCACGGCCCTTTGCATAGAGCAGAGGGCTGGGACGCTTGCTGGACAATGCAGCATGCATGATCATTACCTAGATCTCATTTGATGACGGATCAACAAAGCCCGGCCCTATTGGGCACCTTGCGCTCAATCGTTTCTATGCAACCTGCAATCAGCATCGAGAACGGGAGCCTTGGCCCGGCTAGAGCTGGACCGGAAATCCGTGACGAAGGTCCCATTACGCAAGGATCAAAGACATGGATAGATTCAAGTCACACAGACGCTTCGCGCGTCCCAGATCAGGAAGCAAAAGCGTCAAGTAGCACATTAGGTGGAGCAGGACCTTCAAAGACGCGGCGTTTGCAAAGCCAGGAGAGGGTGGCAAGCTGGTTCGCAAGAGGAGATAGTTTGGAGTCCGGTGCGGAGCTGCCTGACATCGAAGGAGCCCATGTGGCTGACACAGGTAGGGGAACGCGTGCCATCAGTGTACCAGTAACTGTCCTAAAACTACGGCGGTTACATGCTGTCCAACAATTCACATTGCATGCTCCTGCTGTTACAGATATGTAATGTTGGTAGCAGGTTTAGCTATGCGCCGACTGGTGAGCTCCTTGCGGTATCTGATATGTCGAAACGATCCAGATTGTGAGAGTGCCCTGTAAAAGCATGATTTCATTAATGCAGCTTGGGGTCCTGCATGCAACAGCTCAAAGCCTTTCATGTAACAGTACTGGCTTCTCACCACTGGTGGTATAGTGTGGTTCGGAACATCCTGCGTTGCACCTCGCTGCCCCCTCCTCCTTTCGGGAATTGCTGGTGGCAAGGAGGATTCCCACTGATGTTTAATTTACTCGCATCGCAGACGGCCCAATTGCGCCGCTTGGGCCTCCCACAGACTCGGCACCCGTGCCCCCTCAGCAGATCCCGGAGACTCCAGAGGCCAGTAAGTCTGCACCTCCACCTCAGCCTAGAATTTGATATGCATATCTCTGAAGCATTCCCGACCCAAGTTATTAATCATGACGCATTCGTATACCCGTGCGACTCATTGCCTGCTAATCTTACCATTATACGCCAGTTGCTAGCCCCCCCCCCCCCCTTCTCCCTCCTTAAAGACAGCCCTGGCCACATCGTATCAGGCTCTATCAATACTGCTAGCTTACTTTTTGCCTACATATACATACCCCATCTCTTATATAGTGTCCATAATTCGCCCACTCCCTGCACAGTGTCCAACCAACCTCACTGATACCCAATGTACTGCCTGCATTTATCCCCAGAGCTAGGCCCCAGCTTCTCCAACTACTCCACCTCCGACCTACCCCGCATGTCCTCTGTCGCAATACCAGCAGCTGGTGCTACAGGCGCAGTAGCAGCAGCAGGAGGCAGGAGGTCCCGGAGGTCCTCCTCCTCCTCCTCCTCAGAAGGGGGAGAGGCAGCAGCTGGTGGAGCAGCCAAGCAAGCAGCCGCAACAACAGGTATGAGGTGCAGGGCAGCACATTAGTGAAAGGAGTGCAGAGAGTGGGACATTATCGACTTAATTGACGAAAAGAACGCATTTTTGACAAAAAGAAGTCCTTATTTGACAAAAAGAAGTCCTTCTTTGTTACGAAAGATGTCCTTTTGACAAAAAGAAGTCACTATTTTGATATTTTAGCAGGCGGGAGCACCACATCTTAAATCCTGCCCTGTGTATCCCAGCGTCCTTTAACAATTCGAGGATCACACTGAAGTGAAAGGCTTGACCCCAAGGGTTGCTGCCACTTGGCTTTGCACCGTTGACTATGCCTTGATGGTATTAACTTTGAATTGAACATTTGGCCCCACTGACTTCCACAACTGTAACTGCCGCACCCCCCCCCCCCCCACTCCTTTCCCACCATTTACCCTTGGGTGCACATGCTACCTGATTTGCCTGCTCTCTGTCGTTTGAACTTAACCTTTACCCCACTTCCACAACTGTAACTGCCCGCAGCAAGCTGCCCGCCACACCCTGTAGCCTTGCTTTTCGGTACAGATGCTATCTCTGTAGATGTCCCTCAATGTGCCCATGCAAGGCACCACTGCTCTTCTCCTAGGCGGTACGAGCCTCCTCATATGTACTTCAAGCAAGCCACTAGATCATGTGGTCTTTTAAAATGCTTTGGGCAACCAATGTTTGAATGTAACCTTTGGCTTCACCCCCCTGGTTTCCACAACTGTAACTCAGGCAGGCCCCCCTCCCACCGCTTACCCTGCATCGTGGTCTTAGAGTTATAGTGCACATGCTATCTGATCTGCTTGAGCTCAGTAATCGTCCTTCAATGGCTCCGTACGGGCGCCCCGGCGGAGACCATGATGTAATCGTAATTGTGGAATCGTAATGTCCCCATGCTAGGCACTGCTGAACCTGCTTTGTTCGCTGCACCCTGCTTTATTCGTTCCAGCACTGCATGACAGACCCTGCTATTCTTGTCGCATTACTCTCCCCTGCTTTGTTTACCTGTACCCAACCTCAGGCACCGGTTCTCTTTTCCCAGGCAGTATGCACCTTCTCATATGTGCTTTAGGCAAGCCGCTAGCTCATGTGTTCTCCTAAACGGCCTTGGCAATCAATATCGGAATGGGGTTCAAACCCTTGACTTTATTTGCCTCTATGCAAGTATAATCTTCCCCGTGTGTGCTTCAAGCAAGCCCCTATGACATGTGGTCTCTCAACATGCATTGGATAACCAATGCGGTTCAAGCTTTTGATGGACCCATCACCATCACCATTCTTTTTGTTGTCACACTTGCTATGACTCCCACACAGGTTTCGGAGCCGGCAGTACTCCCCTCACCATCAAAGGGAAACTTCTCAGGGTGACTGACCAGAAAACCCCCTTCCTCACTGCAGACGAATCAGGCTACGCTCTCTTCGCTGAAGACGGCAGTGTGATACGCAAGGGCCCCGACGCCCCCCTGCCACCCCTCAGTGTGGCATTACCCCCTGAGGTCCCCTATTTGGTCAACGGCAGTGGCAGCCCCTACGGTGTAACCGAGGGAGGCCAAATTTGGCCCCTGGTAGTTACCGCCTCCGGGAAGCCCCTCTTAGGTCCCGGCTTCTCCCCAGTCCTCGCTAAAACCTACCCAGAGTCCATGAACCGCGGCGCAGCACGTGCGCTGATCTTTGCGGACGACACCCCCCTTTGTCTAAGCACCGACGGCAGCCCCTTGGGCGTTATCCCGCTGGTTTCTGAGCGCCTGCCCTCCGGCGCAATTATAGCACACGAATATGTGGACCTCCATAACGGTCAAACCCTCCGTGGCCCAGATGGGAACCTGCTGGCGTTAGACCCTGATACCCTGTACCTCCTTAGCCATAGCGGTAAACCGCTGTTCAACCCTAACGGGCAGCGGCAGCAGGCGGGCCCGCAGGGGCCGCCGGTGCTGGAGCGGGTTAAGGGCTTTGCGGGGGGGTTGGCGACGGCGCCTACTCCGGTGAAGGTCAATGCCGGGCTAGCTGCAGCGGCGGCAGTGCTACTGCTGCTGCTGGTAGGGTGTTTGGGCCCCGCAGTGTCGCCGGAGTCGTATGGGTTGGCGAAAGGGGGTGCGTGTGGGAGTGGTGGTGGGAGGGAAGTGTGTGAGGTGCCCGGGATGGAGAGGGGGTTGACCAGCTCTGCCGCTTTGATGATTGCAAGGGGTTCGCCAGGTCTGCAGGTAAGCTGTCGTGGTTGTACAGCTCCATTATCAGCAAGTGCCATTTCCAACAGCAAATGTAGTGCATATACTATGGCAAGAAGGTTGTAAGGTCTGCAGGTAAGCTGTAGCGATTTGACTGGTGGGTTATACATTTGACCCAGCTCCTTCCATACCGTCACAGGTTTAGATCTGTCTTGGCGGTTTAGGGGACACATACATGAATCCGGGTGTGACAAGTGTGACTGGTGACGAAGCAGTGCTGACCGTTTTGTGCCAGGATACCTGGTGGGTGTAGCTCTCAATGTGGGCTGCAAGATGTGGGATCGGCTCAGAATTCCTTTAAATCCTTCCTTGCTTCCTTTAATCCTTCCTTTCTTTCCTTCCTTCTTTCCTTCCTTGCTTTAATCCTTCCTTTATCCTTCTTTCCTTTAATCCTTCCTTTTTTCCTTTACTATGTCATCGCATTTGAGTCATGCAGGGCAATATACCAGTAGACAGGCTACAATTATACTTAGCATTTCTCAGATCAACGCGACTTCATTCAGCCATCAGGGCCCAGCCTCCCTCAAGTTATTGTTTCTTCATTTCTATGCTGTAGCATCCATGGCTTGTAGCAGGCAAACATGATTGGATCCGTAGGTTTTCATTGATAGGATTCATCACTGCATGATATAATGTGCTTTCGTGCAGAGCTGTTCCACCACACAGGAAGGCAACTTTGACAGCAATTACTATCTGTTTCCAAGCAACCAAAGCGGCTTTATTGCTGACTGCAGCAAGGGAAAACGTGTATGGATGTTGCAGCCGGCCCGGCTGCATATATCAAACGCCTCTGGCCATGCTATGGGGTAAAAAGTGAGTCCCTTGAGCATCTATAACAACAGCTACTTATCTAAGTCCTCTTCACCCTCTTCCTCTTGCTTCTCTTGCCACTACAGGTGCTATTCTTGGTCCTCCTCCTGGCGTCACTAGTGGGCTTAGCTCTTAACACCTACTACAACAAGATCCATGTACCCTACTTCAACCCTAGGCCCCCCATCCCCGTGCTGGTGGGCAAAGACGGGACCCCCCTCCTCGGCCCGGGCGGGGCACCTGTCTGCGTGGGTCCTGCCAATGAGAAGGGTAGTAGGGTTTTGGTAAACCCTGCTGGTCACCCCATTTGGGTTTTAAGGGACAGTGGTGAACCCTTGGTGCTGCTGCTGGGTGGAAGACGAGGAGACGTTTTGGTGGACCCAGCCGGAAGACCTTTGAGGGGGCCAGGGGATAAAGTACTGTTGGTAAGCAAAGTGTATGGTTTAGGGTTTAGGGTTTGGGTGCTTGGCAGCTTGAGGAGCGGGACGTCTTTGTGGAATATCCCATACTCATGCGTTGTTCTTGTACCCGTGCTGCAGGGTCCTTGCCGCTTCTCTCTCGTTCTCTTATAGTAAAACGCCCATGGCTCTTGTCTTAACACCAGATCTCCCTTCTGAGAGGCCAGACCTAGATGTCTTTGTTTGTTCCACCCCTCCTCTTTGATGTATACCACTTTGGCGGTCTTAGGCGTCCACACCTTCTTTGGCATTCTTCGGCGTCCACACTGTAACTTTTTGTTTGTTTGTTTAGGACAGCTGGAGGTGCGGGGCATGGGTGAGATAACTATGTGAAAAGTAGCAAGGGAAAAAGGTATGTGGAGATGTAGGACCACCCTGGCGGGTGCATGGCGTATCAAGTCCGTGCTTTAATTTTTGATACTTTGCGGCGGCCCTTTCGTGCTTTTGCTACGGCATGTCATGAAATGTACTGATCAAGACACCCATGCCCTCCCTGCTGCTGCTACAGCTGCTTTTGGATTCGGATGGTCTCCCAGTTACCAGCGGTTGTGGCAGGGCAGTTGCAGTACAACCCAGTGGTGAACCCCTGATTGGACCAGATGGCAAAGCCCTAACCCTGGCTCAGGATAATGTGACCCTCCTGGGGTGGGCAGGTACCCCCCTGTTAGGCCCTGCTGGTCAGATGCTGGGTTTAGGTCCTAAGGGTGCTCTGCTGAACCCTAATGGTGCACCCCTGCTGGGCCCTGATGGGGAGGAGCTGTACCTGGGCAGTGGAGGGAGGCAGCTGGTGGATGGGAGTGAGTGGGGGGGGGGGGGGCGAGGGGCTGGGGTCGGGGTCGGGGCAGGTGTTGGGGCAGAGAGGGGGGGGGGGGGGAGAACGAGGGCGGGTGGCTGGTTTGGGGCAGGAACGAGGGTGGGGGGCTGGGTATGTGGCAGGGGGGTGGAAGGGGAAGGTTGGGGCAGCGACAGGTAGGGGGGTTGAGGCAGGGGCTGGGGGGGGGGGCAGGGTGGTAAACACAGAGGAATGGTGGCTGTGGCGATATGAGCAGGGTCTTAAGATGCAGGGGAGGATTGCAGGAGGTTTTGTTTTAAGAAAGTTGCAAAAATAGGTAAATGGTAACTGGCTGGTAAGCAGGTTTTGGAGATAGGCGGTAATTAAGAGTGTTTGTAGATGGAGGAAGGGTGGACATTCAGGGGTGGATGAGGTGAACAAAAGGGTTGTGGGGTTGTGCTAGGTGGGCAAGGTAGTTGAGCAGCTTATGGAAGACGAGTGTCTCCGGGGTGGGTTGGAGATGTGTGGGAGGAGGGGGGGGGGGCTGCACAGCAGCGGGGGGCAAGCATGTGTCTATCCTTGACCAAGCACTCTTGAAGCGTTGGCGATTTCTAGTCCACTTTGGTTGCAACGCTGCCGCTGCTTAAGGTCATCTGCATACAATACTGGCACCAATGGTGGCGTCAATGCTGCTACTTAATAATTATCCACAGGAATAACACTGTTGCTTCTTGCTCTAGACGTCCTGGATAACAAAAACAAAAACGTAAAAATTTGAAGGTGTGGCTGCACCAAAGCATAATCATGTAACCAATCCCTGTCTCTGATGCCTGCTAAAACAACAATATTTCTTCTCCCCTTGCTTACAGATGGCAAGCGGTGTTTCCCGCCGCTAATGGTGTCCCTCTCCCCCTACGCCCCCGTCATCGGTGCCCAAGGCAAGCCCCTCGTAGACCCCGAAGGCCGCCCCCTCGTCGCTAAACCCTTCGGCCGCCTCTACTGCTACACCTCCCCTCTTCCCACTACTGCCGCCGGCGGCCCGCGCGACGCGCGCCTGGACCCCCTCTGCACACCCGGTGGTAACTCCCTCGCGGTGACACCCTCCGGAACCCTGGTGACGTGGCCGAACCGGCAGCCGGTGACACTGGCGACGGCTGTAGCTGGTTCTGTTGGTGTGGGTGCTACTGCTACTGCGGCACTAGTGGGGCTGAGGAAGGCCCGGAGCAGTGACGCTGGTGACGACGGCAGCAGGGTTCCCGAGCTCTTGATGCTTGCTGATGATGGTAGTGGTTTTGTGATGCCGGATGGGAGGCTAGCAATAGCCCCGGAGGGGTATGTGCTGAGGTAAGAATGTGGCGGGGTTCATTGAGGGTACAGGGGCTAAAAAATGCCGGTAGGGGCTGCAGGTACATGGGATGTTTTGGGGCTTGAGAATCTAGGGAATGTACAGTGGGGAGGGTCGAAATGGTTTATGGGTTGAGGGCCTCAGTTGACCATCATGCCATAGGCTCTGCGCAGTTTTACAGAGGCTATGGCAATGGACGTATCGTGGAGGTGGCTTGCCGAGTACAGGCGCTTCTGCCATTCATTTTGGTGGCAACGTGGGCAATGTACTTTACCATCAGACTGGTAGCTCCGCTGGTCCCTCTGTGGATGTGAGCACTGTCAGACTTGCTGGAAGCGAGAAGTGTAATGATCACACTTCTGGTATGATTAGTGAGATGGAGACCTTGGTCAGAGATGAATATTAATAGCTGTTCCCTTTGAATGTCATCTAAAGTTCCTAACAATCATCTACCTAAAAAGAAAAAATTACAAAAAAAGTAGTTTTATATAATAAAAAACAAAAGACCACAATGATGTTATGCGGGCAGCAGATATGTGAGTATGTACTACCAATTTTATACACAGGCCAGAAGGCGCTTATTCAACATTAACACTCTTTTGTGCCGTCCCCGCCCCCCCTACAGGCCCCACTACGGTGCTGCCGGTCGCCCTGCATTAGGACCCAATGGAAAACCCCTGGTCGGCCCAAATGGCGAGCCCCTCTCCCTAGGCCCCGACGGCACCACCCTACTCACTTCCAACGGCCGCCCTTTGCTAAGCCCTAACGGCGCCCGCCTCGGCCTAAACCCTGACGGCAGCCTCCTGGACATGAGCACCGGTAGACCCTTGTTCGGACAGAAGGTTTACCTAGGCCCTGATGGATACTCTGTTTTGGACACCGGGGGCCGGCCTGCAATGGGAGCCGATGGGAAGCTGCTTGCGGTGGGTTACGCTAGTGAGGCTGCTGCTGATATGATTGGTCGGGGCAGCAGGAGGATGTTGGCTGCTGATGGTCGGCAGTACACGCGGCCAGAGAACGCAAAGGAAGCAGCAAAGGCGGCAGCAGCAGCAGCTACAGCTGCTATGGGTGGTAGTGACAGCGGCATCATCAGCAGGTTGACGGGTATTGGCGCCCAGACTCTGACCGGCGGGGTGGGTATGGTAGGGCTGGTGCTGCTGCTGCTACTCCTCGGCTGCTCTGGTTTGACTTTCTTGTACCCACACTCCCGATATGTTCCTATGCTACAGCGTGGTAGTGTCACCGGTGCTACTGCCGGTGCCTACCCTGCTGTGATGACTACAACCGATGGAGCGGCAGCTACAGCTGGGGCGGCGGCTGGTACTGCTCGTAGCGGCCGTAGCAGCGGCGGCTGGTTTGGCCGCAAGAAGAGCAGCAGCAGTAGCAACTTACCAGGCAGCGATGGCAGTAGCATTGACCTTACGGATCCCGTGACTCTTGCTACAGCTGCAGTTGGCGGGACTCTTGGTAGAGAGCTTACTCGGGACGAGTGCACCATGATAACAGCAGCAGCCAAAACAGCAGCAGAAGCAGCTCGTAAGCGGCGCTGGTTCACAAAAGCCCCAAAGCCTGTCCCAGTGCCCAAAGAATGCAACAAAGGTTTCTTCGGCCGCCTCTTTGCGTCCCGTAAGACCACTGCTACTGCTCAGTCTAAAGCCGCCACTGCAGCTACTGCTGCTGCTGCTGCTGCTGCTGGTAGTAGCAACAGGAGGGGCAGATACTCCGGCACATATCCCACCGGAATCCTCTCTGGGTCAGCCCGGTGGGCTTTGCTGGCTTACCCCATTCCCCATGCCCTCCTCGCCGCCACCCTGGTGCTTCTACTTGCTGTCCTTGGCCTTAACACCCACTCCGGTGCGCAGTACCTCCGCAAGATAGGGCTTTGGGAGGGTGCCTGCATGATAAACCCTCGTACCCCGCCCGGCACCCCCCGCCCTGCCGCTGCCCCTGCTCCGACCGGCATTGTCGGGTTAAACTACGCCAACTTCAGCAGGAGGCAGAGGCGATCGGTAGAAGGGGGTTCAGAGCCTATGTCTCCCGTTCGTGGTTCCCCTGATAAGACAGCAGGTGGTGTTTCTCTTGGATCCCCGAGTTCGTCTGTCAGTTCGTCCCTCCGGGGCTTAAGGGTTAAGACCCGCAGCCCCAGCAGCAGCAAGTCCCCTGTCACTACTGTCTCGGCGATCAAGCACTTCTTAGGTCTTGGTGCAAACAGTGTGCTTAACCTAAACCCTGTGACTGTTGTGCTGCTGCTGGCAGTGCTGTTCCTGCTTGCTCTCCTGGCTTTCAGTGTATTTGGGGTTGTATTTGGGTCTTTGACCGGAGTCAACCACCTGCAGAGACGTTTGACCAGCAAGCAGCCCTTCGCCACCGGTTACGCTCCTGGTGACACGTCACTCCTGGTAGGCACTAGTGCCTCTGGTGCCGCTGGTGTCATTAGTGCTACTGCCGATGGCCACAACGCTACTGCTGTTATTGCTGATGGTACAGTCATCACTGCTAATGCTACAGCTACGGATGCTGCGGCAGCAGCAGCAGCAGCTACTGCTGCTGCTGCCGCTGCTGGTAGTGGGGGTAAAACCAAAAGAAAAGGCTGGAGCTTATGGGGTGGTAGCAAGGGCAAAGCTTCCATTGCTAATGATGCTGCACTAGCAGCGGCAGCAGTAGCAGGAGCAGGCACTTTGGCAGCTACAGCTAGTGACGGCAGGAGTGACAGCAGTGCTACTGCTGGAGTGGCTGGTTCCAAATCTGATATCAGCAGTGGCGGTATAGATCCTTTGAAGCTGGCAGCAGCAGGAGCAGCAGCTGGGTTACTAGCAGGAAAGATGTCAGGTGGCAGTAGCAGTGACACTGTGCCTGCTGATGCTACTGCTGGTGGCGCTGGTGCTGCTGGTATTGCTGTTGGTTCTGATGGCAAGCCCATTGACCCAAAACTAGCAGCAGCAGCTGCTGCTACTGCTACAGCTGCTGCTGGGAGCAAGTGGGGAAGGTGGGGAAGCTTCAAGCGTGCTCCTGCTCCTTCCGCTGCTGCTGCTGGTGGTGGTGATTCTTCTGGTACAGCTGTTGCTGCTGGTGGTGCTGCTACTGCTGCTGGTGGAGGCGGCGGTAGCGGCAGCAGTGGTAGCATTGACCCCATGGCGGCTGCAGCAGCAGGAGCAGCAGCTGGGTACATGGCCGGCAAAGTCACCACGGGAAGCGCCGGTCACACTTCTGCTGATTCTGCCACTGTTGTTGGTGTTGGTCCTGATGGCAAGCCTATTGACTCGGCACTAGCAGCAGGTGGTGCAGGGGCTGGTGGTGGTGCTGTCGTTGCCGGTAGCAGCGGTACTGAGGACAGCAGTAGCAGTAGTGGTGGCATTGATCCTCTGAAGGCCGCAGCAGCAGGAGCAGCAGCTGGTTTACTAGCAGGGAAACTGACGGGAGGTAGTGGCAGTGCAGTTCCTGCTGTTGCTGTTGGTCCTGATGGCAAGCCCGTTGACTCAGCACTAGCAGCAGCAGGTGGAGCAGGGGCTGGTGTAACTGCTGGTGGTGGTAAGAAGTGGGGACTGTGGGGTGGCAGCAGTGCTCCTGCTGCTGCTGGTGGTGGTGATGGTTCTGATGCTGCTGTTGCTAGTGGGGTGGGTGGGGAGGATGGGAAGAGTGGTATTGACCCGCTAAAGGCAGCAGCAGCAGGAGCAGCAGCTGGGCTGATAGCTGGGAAGCTCACTGGTGGTAGCGGCGCTGATACTGCTGGTGCTGGTACTGGTGTTGCTGTTGGTTCTGATGGCAAGCCTATTGATCCAGAGCTAGCAACGGCTGCAGCTGCAGCTGCTGGTGGCCCCACTGTTGTAACTGGTGCTGGTGACTCGGGTGCTACTTCTGCTGGTGCTATAGTGGCTAGTGACAGCGGTGGGAGCGGCAGCAAAAGCAGCGATGGCATTGACCCTTTGAAGGCCGCAGCAGCAGGAGCAGCAGCTGGCTTCCTAGCAAGCAAGTTGACGGGAAGTGGTAAGGGTGACAGTGCTGCAGTTCCTGCTGCTGCTGTTGGTCTTAATGGCAAGCCGGTCGATCCAGCAGTAGCAGCAGCTGCTGCTGGTGGTAGTGGTGGTTTGTGGGGAAAGTGGGGCAAGGGGTCTCCTCCTGCTGCTTCTGGTAGTGACGCTGCTGGTGCTGCTGTCCTCGGGGCTGATGGCAGCAGTGGTGGTGTGGATCCTTTGAAAGCAGCAGCAGCAGGAGCAGCAGCTGGACTCTTAGCTGGGAAGCTCAGCGGAAGCAGCAGCAGTGGTCCTGCTATTGCTGAGGCCTCTATTGGTCCTGATGGCAAGCCTATTGACCCAGCATTAGCAGCAGCGGCAGGAGGTGCAGGGGCTGAAGTAATTGGCAGTACTGGTGGTACTGCTGCTGGTGCTGTAGTTGCTGCCGGGAGTGATGGGAAGGGCGAAAGCAGTGGCAGCATTGACCCGTTAAAGGTTGCAGCAGCAGGAGCTGCAGCTGGGTTCCTAGCAAGCAAGCTCACTGGTGGTTCTGCTCCTGCCCCTGAAACAGTCTTTGCCCCTGCTGCTGCCACTGGTGTTGGTGTTGCTGTTGGTGCTGATGGCAAGCCTATTGACCCAGCACTAGCAGCAGCAGGAGGTACAGCAGCTGCTGGTGGTGGTGGTGCAGTAGTTGCCGGTAGCAGCGGTACCGAGGGCAGCAGTAGCGAAGGAATTGATCCTCTGAAGGCCGCAGCAGCAGGAGCAGCGGCTGGTTTGTTAGCAGAGAAGCTAAGTGGCGGGCGTACCCCTCCTGCTTCTGCTTCTGGGTCATCTAGTACTGCTGGTGTTGCTCTTGGTCCTGATGGTAAGCATATTGACCCAGCACTAGCAGCAGCAGGAGGCGCAGCAGCTGCTGGTGGTGGTAAGAAGTGGGGACTGTGGGGTGGCAGCAGTGCTCCTGCTGCCGCTGGTACTGTTGCTAGCGGGGTGGCTGGGCCGGATGGTAAGGGTGGTGTTGACCCGCTAAAGGCGGCAGCAGCAGGAGCAGCAGCTGGACTCATAGCTGGGAAGCTCACTGGTGGTGGTGGCAGCACCGGCAGTGATATTGCTGGTGCTGGTGCTGCTGCTGTTGGTTCTGATGGCAAGCCTCTTGATCCAAAGCTAGCAGCTGCAGCTGGTGGTGCTGCTGTTGTAACTAGTGCTGGTGACTCGGGTGCTACATCTGCTGGTGCTGTAGTGACTAGTGACAGCAGCGGGGTCGGTGGCAGTCGCAGCGATGGCATTGACCCTCTGAAGGCCGCAGCAGCAGGAGCAGCAGCTGGCTTCCTAGTAAGCAAGTTGACGGAAAGTGCTAAGGGTGACAGTGCTGCAGTTCCTTCTGCTGCTGTTGGTCTTGATGGCAAGCCGGTCGATCCAGCGTTGGTAGCTGCTGGTGCTGGTGGTCCTGCTGCTGCTGGTGGTAGCGGTGGTGGTTTGTGGGGAAAGTGGGGCAAGGGATCTCCTTCCGCTGCTGCTGCTGGTACTGATGCTGCTGGTGCTGCTGTACCAGGGGTTGATGGCAGCAGTGATGGTGTGGATCCTTTGAAAGCAGCAGCAGCAGGAGCAGCAGCCGGCCTCTTAGCTAACAAATTCAGCGGAAGCAGCAGCAGTGGTCCTGCTACTGCTGGTGCTGGTGCTACTGCTGGTGCCTCTGTTGGTCCTGATGGCAAGCCTATTGATGCATCACTAGCAGCAGCAGGTGGAGCAGGGGCTGGAGCTGCCAGTAGCGTTGCTCTTGGGAGCGCAGGGAAGGGAGAAAGCAGTAGCAGCAGTGGTGTTGACCCTCTGAAGGCGGCAGCAGCAGGAGCAGCAGCTGGTTTCTTAGCAGGGAAGTTGACCGGTGGAAGGGGCAGCGCTCCTGCTCTTGATGCTGCTACTGCTGGTGTCCCTGTTGGTGTTGCTGTTGGGCCTGATGGCAAGCCTATTGCTGCATCACTAGCAGCAGCAGATGGTGCAGCAACTGGTGTAGATGGCAGTGGTAGTACTGCTACTGCATCTGGGGCTGTAGTTGCTGCAGGGAGCGATGGGAAGGGTGAAAGCAGCACCAGCAGCAGTGGTGTCGACCCGCTGAAGGCCGCAGCAGCAGGAGCAGCAGCTGGGTTCCTAGCAGGGAAGTTGACGGGTGGTAGTGGTAGTGCAGTTCCTGCTGTTGCTGTTGGTGCTGATGGCAAGCCTGTTGACTCAGCATCAACAGCTGCTGCTGCTGGTAGTAGTGGTGGTTTGTGGGGAAAGTGGGGCAAGGGCTCTCCTGCTGCTGCTGGTACTGATGCTGATGCTGCTGGTGCTGCTGTCCTCGGGGCTGATGGCAGCAGTGGTGGTGTGGATCCTTTGAAAGCAGCAGCAGCAGGAGCAGCAGCTGGACTCTTAGCTGGCAAACTCAGCGGAGGCAACAGCGGTACTCCTGCTACTGCTGATGTTGGTGCTGGTGCCGGTGTTGCTGTTGGTCCTGATGGCAAGCCTATTGCACTAGCAGCAGCGGCAGGAGGTGCAGGGGTTGGTGTAGCTGGCAGTACTAGTGCTGCTGCTGGTGGTACTGTAGTTGCTGCCGGAAGTGATGGGAAGGGCGAGAGCAGTGGCAGCATTGACCCTCTGAATGCCGCAGCAGCAGGAGCAGCAGCTGGCTTCCTAGCAGGGAAGTTGACTGGCGGACGTACCCCTCCTGCTGCTGCTGTGTCGTCTAGTAGTACTGCTGGTGCAGCTGCTGGTGTTGCTGTGGGTCCTGATGGCAAGCCTATTGATGCAAAGCTAGCAGTGGCTGCTGCAGCTGGTGCTGCCAGTGGTGCTGCTGTGTCTGCTGGTAGTGGGGTAGGAGCCAGTTCCGTTGCATCAGCTATTGACAGTAGCAGTGACAGTGGCGTTGACCCACTAAAGGCAGCAGCAGCTGGAGCAGCAGCTGGGCTACTAGCAAGCAAACTATCAGGAGCAGGTAGCAGCAGCAGCGGAGCCAGTGGTGCTGTTTCTAGTGCTGGTGTTGCTGTTGGTGCTGATGGCAAGCCGCTTGATCCTCAGCTAGCAGCCACTGCTGTTACTGGTGGTGCTGCTGCTAGTGTCGGAGCCGATAGCAGCAGCAGTGGTAGTGGTAGTGGTGGCATGGATCCTTTGAAGGCCGCAGCAGCAGGAGCAGCAGCTGGCTTCCTAGCAGGAAAGTTGACGGGAGGTAACAGCGGCAGTCCTGCTGTTGGTCCCGTTGGTGAGGCCGTGGACCCCACACTTTCAACTGGTGCTGCTGTTGGCGGTAAGAAGTGGGGCTGGGGTGGTCTGCCATCTTTTACAAAGGGAGGGGCACAAGATGTTGACTCAGCTACTGCTGATGCTACAGCTACAGTTGCAGTAGGTGCAGGCAGTAGCAGCGACAGCAGCGGCAGTGGCAGTGGTATTGACCCACTGAAGGCAGCAGCAGCTGGAGCAGCAGCTGGGCTACTAGCTGGGAAGCTTGCTGGAGGCAGCAGTGGTGATGCCCCTGCCGTTGCTGGTGGTGGTGTTGCTGTTGGTCCTGACGGTAACCCTATTGATCCAGCACTAGCAGCAGCAGGAGGTGCAGCAGCTGCTGGTGGTGGTGCTGTAGTTGCTGGTAGCAGCGGTACTGAGAGCAGCAGTAGTAGTGGTGGTGGTATTGACCCTTTGAAGGCCGCAGCAGCAGGAGCAGCAGCTGGGTTCCTAGCAGGCAAGTTGACGGGAGGTAGTGGTAGTGCAGTTCCTGCTGTTGCTGTTGGTCCTGATGGCAAGCCTATTGACACAGCGGTAACAGCAGCGGCTGGTGGCGCTGCTGCTGGTGGTAGCATGAAGTGGGGCTGGGGCAGTCTGCCTTCCTTCAAGAAGGGAAGTGCAGATAGTTCTGATGCTACGGGTAGTGTTGATGCCGATGCAACAGCAACAGTAACAGTTGGTGGAATCAGCAGTGATAGCAGCAGCAGCAGTGGCAGTGGCAGCATTGACCCTCTGAAGGCCGCAGCAGCAGGAGCAGCAGCTGGGCTGATAGCAAGCAAGCTAACTGGTGGTTCTGCTCCTGCCCCTGAAACAGTCTTCGCCCCTGGTGCTGCCACTGGTGTTGGTGTTGCTGTTGGTGCTGATGGCAAGACTATTGACCCAGCACTAGCAGCAGCAGGAGGTTCAGCAGCTAGTGGTGGTGGTGTAGTTGCCGGTAGCAGCGGTACTGATGGCAGCAGTAGCAGTAGTGGTGGTGGTGGTGTGGATCCTCTGAAGGCCGCAACAGCAGGAGCAGCAGCTGGTTTATTAGCAGGGAAACTGACGGGGGGAAGTGGTAGTGCAGTTCCCGCTGGTGTTGCTGTTGGTCCTGATGGTAAGCCTATCGACCCAGCACTAGCAGGTGGTGCAGGGGCTGGTGCTGCTGCTGGTGGGAAGAAGTGGGGCTGGGGTTTGCCTTCTTTCAAAAAGGCTGATGCTGATGATCTTTCTGCTGCCACGGCTGCCTCTAATTCTGATCTCACGTCAGCAGAAGTAGCATCTGATAGCAGCAGTGGCATTGACCCCTTGAAGGCTGCAGCAGCAGGAGCAGCAGCAGGGTTCCTAGCAGGGAAGTTGACGGGAGGTAGCGGCGGCAGTGGTGGGGAAACTCTGCCTGTGGTCCCAGCCGGAGTAACTACTGCTGGTGGCGACGGGAAACCTATTGACCCATCTGCTGCAGTAGCAGGTGATGGTGGTGGTGGTGCCAAGTGGGGCGGCTGGGGTGGGTTGGGCTCTTTGAGGCGTGCTGCTCCTGCTACTGCTGCTACTGCTGGTGGTGCTGCTGTAAGTGGTGGTATGTCCTTGACTGTGGATACTGATGCAGCAAAGGCAGCAGCAGCAGCAGCAGCTGGGACTGATGGCAGCGGTGGCAGTAGCGGTGGCATGGATCCTTTGAAGGCCGCAGCAGCAGGAGCTGCAGCTGGGTTCTTGGCGGGCAAGTTGACTGGTGGTAGTAGTAGTGGTGCACCTGCTGCTGCTGTTCCTGCTGGTACAGATTCTGGTGCTACTGCTGGTGTCTCTGTTGGTCCTGATGGCAAGCCTATTGACCCAGCACTAGCAGCAGCAGGTGCTGGTAGTGCTCCTGTTTCTGCTGGTGGTAGTGGTGGTGTTGATCCTCTCAAGGCTGCTGCTGCTGGTGGTGCTGCTGGTTATCTGTTGGGCCTCTTCGGTAGCAGCAGCAGTTCACCTCCACCTCCCCAGGCTTGTAACCCAGAGGAAGCAGCAGCAGCTGCAGCAGCAGGCAACACAGCTCTTTGCTCTGCACCTCACCCGGATAAGGAACATGGTTATAACATTGCACCTGATGCTACTGTGACTAAAGGTGATGCTGGTGGTGCTGTTGCTAGTACCGATGGTAGCGGCAGTGGCAGTGGTGTGGATCCTTTGAAGGCCGCAGCAGCTGGAGCAGCAGCCGGCTTCCTAGCAAGCAAACTAACTGGCAGCCACACCCCTCCTGCTGCTGCCATGCCTGCTCCCACCGTTCCAGCCGGTACAGCTGCCGGTGGTGCTGGTGCAGGTATCGGGTCTGATGGCAAGCCTATTGACCCAGCACTAGCAGCAGCAGGTGGCGCTTCTCCTGTTGCTGCTGGCGGTGTTGACCCTCTCAAGGCTGCTGCTGCTGGTGGTGCTGCTGGTTATCTGCTCGGCCTCTTTGGCAGCAGCAGCAGCCCTCCAGCTCCGCAAGCTTGTACCCCAGAGGAAGCAGCAGCAGCTGCAGCAGCAGGCAACACAGCTCTTTGCTCTGCACCTCACCCGGATAAGGAACATGGTTATAACATTGCACCTGATGCTACTGTTACTACGAGTGCTACTGGTGGTGCTGTTGCTAGTACCGGTGGTAGCAGCAGTGGTGGCATTGACCCACTAAAGGCTGCAGCAGCAGGGGCAGCAGCTGGATTCCTAGCAAGCAAGCTAACTGGCAGCGGCCGCACCCCTCCTGCTGCCATGCCTGCTCCCACCGTCCCGGCCGGTACGGCTGCTGGTACAGCTGCCGGTGCTGGTATCGGGCCTGATGGCAAGCCTATTGACCCAGCATTAGCAGGTGCAGGTGGTGCTACCCCTGTTGCTGCTGGTGGTAGTGGTGGTGTGGACCCTCTCAAGGCTGCTGCTGCTGGTGGTGCTGCTGGTTATCTGTTCGGACTCTTCGGTAGCAGCAGCAGCCCTCCAGCTCCTCAAGCATGTACTCCAGAGGAAGCAGCAGCAGCTGCAGCAGCAGGTAACACAGCTCTCTGCTCTGCACCTCACCCGGATAAGGAACACGGCTTCAACGTTGCACCTGATGGCGCTGCTGTTGCTGGTGGTGGTGCTGTTGCTAGTACTGGCAGCAGCGATAGTGGTGGCATTGATCCCTTGAAGGTCGCAGCAGCAGGAGCAGCAGCCGGGTTCCTAGCAAGCAAGCTCGCCGGCAGTGGCAGCCCTACTCCTGCAGCTGCCGCAATCCCCGAAACCACAACCGGGGCTGAGACGAGGCAAGGATCTGGATTCGAACTCAGCTGGTCTTCTCTCCCACCGTTCAAGCGTGGCGATGGCACCGTGGTGGGCTCTGCTGGGAAGCTGCCCGCCCCTGCTGCTACTGCTGACGTGCAGCCTGCAGTGTCCAACGCTGCTGCTACTGCTTCCGGTGAAGGGTCTGGGGGTTTAAGTCCTACAGCAGCGGCTGCAGCAGGTGCTGGGGCAGGGCTGCTGCTCGGGAAGCTCGCTTCCTTCGGTTTTGGTGGTAGTGCTGGGGGTGCTCCTGCTCCTGCCGGTGCTGGTGCTGGTGTTGATTTATCAGCTACGGGTGCGGCTACAGCTGCTGGTGCTGCCGGTGCTGCTGCTGGTGCAGGGAAGCCTGCGGGCTCTCTTTGGGGTGGTATCAAGTTGCCGTCATTCAAGCAGGGTGGTGGTGGGGGTGACGTGGTTGCTACTGCTGGCAGCAATGGAGCAGAAGGAGCCGTAGCAGGGGTAGCGGATGCAGGTGGGAAGACAATCAGTGCAGGTGGTGCTGCTGCTATCGGTGCTGGGGCTGGGATATTGCTAAGCAAGTTATCTTCTTGGAAACGATCTGGTGCGGACGCCGATGGCGCTGATCCCGCTGCTGCTGCTGGTGCCGGGTGGGGAGGGTATAAGATTCCCAGCTTGGGGAGTTTACCGTCATTCAAACGGGGCAGTGCCGACAGTGCGGAGGGTAGTGGTGCCAGTGGTTCCGGTGCCGGTTTCGGGGCTTTGTACAGCCGGTTGCCCAGCTTCAAGGGCGCTGGTGCCGCTTCCGGTAACGGCAGCAGCGTTGGCCTGCCGCAGCTGTTCCGCAGCGAGAGCTTCTCTGCAGCTGCCGTCGGTGCCGGTGCCGTGGCTGCCGCATACTATGCTACAGCTTCTCAGTACTCTTCCACAGCAGTGCAGAAAACCGCCGAAGTCAGTAAGGAATATGCAGCTACCGCGCAGCAGTATGCCACGGAATACTCAACGCACGGCGCGAAGCTTGTGCGGCAGTACAGCACGGTCGGCTCGGAGCTAGCAGTGCAGTACTGTACCGCTGGGTCAAAGCTTGCAAGGCAGTACAGCATCGCCGCTACAGCCGCAGCGACAGAGTATGCTGCTACAGCCTCGCAGTATGCAGCAGCAGCAGGAGAAACTGCAGATCAGTATGTTGCTACGGCCACTGCTGCTAGCCGGCCGGCTGTAGTGTCGCTGCTCGGGGAAGAGTCGGCAGACGTAGTACTGGCCGCAATTAAGAATTACTACAGGGTGATGGGTGGCGTTATACTGCTGCTGTTGGGTGTGGCTCTGTGGGCTGCATTACGTCCAGGCAGTGGCCGTAGCCGTCGTGCAGCTAATACCGGCGGGGTGACTACAGCCGCCGCACGGCGTGAGCAGCGGCGGGAGGACTTGCTGCGGCAACTACCTTTATATGCTTCCCTAGCAGCAGTTGCAATTATCTTGCTAGCCCCTCTGGGCATGCTGCTCTTTTATCCTAGCTTCTTGAAGCTGGCAGGTATCAGTAGTAACCCGGTGACGGCAATGTTAGTCTTAGCAGCAGTACAGCGGTACTACCGTCACCTGCTTGGTGCATTTGTACTGCTGGCACTGCTTGCAGTGTTTGCCACCGGGAAAGCCGGCGTTATCTTGCTCTCTGCTCGTAAGAAGACTGCTGCTGCTACAGCTGTTGACGAGACAACAATAGCTGCAGCGCAGGGTGCGGTTTACACGGGTATGGATGCAAGCGATAGAGTGGCACTTCTCGGGTTACTGCTGGTGATACCTGCGGTACTGATGGCACTCAGGGCGGGGTACAGCTTAGCAACACCTGAGGCCCTTGCAAGAGCAGCAGCCAGATCGGCATCATCATCAGCAGCAGCAGCAGCCGTCAGTGCCAGACATCATCAGCAGCAGCTAGGGGCGGCTGATGTGATGACATTCCTGTCGACGACTGCAATGCAGTACTATGGGTATTTGTGGGTGCTGGGGTTGCTGGTGTTGGTGGCTTATTTGATTGTGAGTAAGAGACAGAGCAGTAGGGCGGCAGCACAGAGGGCAGCACTGGCAGATGGTCAAGTTACATTCTCAGTCATGCTGACCAAGAACAGGGTGAGTTGGGTGTGAGACGTGGCTGGCTTAACGCCAGGGGTTTCTTAGCATCTTAAATCTTAGCATCAATAAGCAACTCACGACATATCTAGTGGTGGCCACTAGCTCAATCTATGTTTAAACGTCTACTTTAGTTTAGTAATGAAGGGCATATACACTGCATACTGAAGTACTGCTCTTCATGGCTGGCTTCTTTGAACATGCTGGGATAAGCCCTAACTGTTTAGAATTGAAGGGAATGTTTCTGACACCTCGTATTTTGCTGATTAGACATGTGTCCCAAGATGCTAGCATGGAAGCAGCTGCTATGCTATGTATTACATGTGTTCATACCCTTTGAATAAATAGTCCGGCGTATAGGCATGTCCTCTGTTCCACCTCGCTGTTCTGTGTGACAGCTTGAGGTGCGGGGCCTATGGCACTTTTGCTATGGCATATCATGAAATGTAATAGTCATGTTCTCCTCCTGTGGGCTAGTGTTATATTACTGTTGCTGGCTGCATTCAACCTTACAAAGGCATTGCCTTCCCAGCTGAGACCAACTTGACCTCTCCCACCTTCCCACGCCTTGTTGCACTTTCCTCTCAGACCGCCCGCTACAGCCTCTCTGGTCTGGTCATCCTGCTACTGCTGGGCCCCTTGGGTGCCGCCTTCTCACCAGAAGTGCTACAGTCAGCGGGTTACACCAGCAGCAGCAGCGAGGTGGCTACAGCCATCAAGCACTACTACATCCACCTGGCGGCACTCGAGTTACTGCTGGTGACACTTCTCATCACCATATTCTACTTTGAGAAGCGTCCAGAGGGCAAAGCAGCAGCCAAGGCTAGGGTAAGTTGGGGGCAGGTGACATGAAAAGCTCTATGGTTGTTTTGATGGTAGCACTCCCCACTCTCGCCTGCTTTGATTACCTCCATCCTAACCTCTGAACACCAGGAGCAAGAGGAAATGCAGTGCATGGTGATTACTTTGGAGGGGAGGCAGGTCCTGCTGTGCCAGCGGAGCTCGGAATGTGGTAACATCTTGCCAGCGGAATGCAGGGGAATCAACCAGTGTCCCTTGTGGGTGTAAACATATCTTGCATTGACTAGAAGTCATTAAATTGAAGTGCAGCAATCTCTTGCATGTTGATGGAGCGAAGGATGTGGAGATTTTGTGCAGGTGGGGTCTTCTAGTGCATCACCACTTGGCCGGGTGTGGTGCCATATCCCTCTTCTATCACGCCTCCTTGCAAACACCCTTGCCCATGTCCAGTATGTACCGTCCTCTCCTCTGCCCACGTGCTTTTGTGCTCTTCTGATCCAAAGTAGAGTCAGGACCCAGGGGCGGACTGAATCTTGCAGCCAATAATATGAGTTTAACATTGAGAGACTGTCATGCGTGATGTTTACTCCCTCAGGCTAAGATTGTTGCAAAGATTGCGGCACAGCAGGCCTCAGAGCGCGCATCTAGCAGCAAGGCGGCAGCAAAGCAACATGCAGCAACAGCCAAAGCAGCAGTAGCACAGCAAGCTGCAGCTGCTAAAGCCGCTACAGCGCCGCACGTCCAAGCCGGGAAGCAAGCCGTAGCTCCATATGCTGCTTCAGCTAAAGCCGCAGCCCAACCCCATGTGCAAGCTGCAGCAGCAGTAGCAGCAGCATCTGGCAGGAAGGCTGCAGCAGCAGGGAAGAACGCTGCAGCGGCTGTAGCACCACATGTGGAAGCTGGAAAGGCAGCTGTAGCAGCAGGGAGGAAGGCGGCTGGGCCAAAGGTGGAGGCGGGGAAGAAGGTAGCTGGGGAGAAGCTGCAGCAAGCAGTAGCAGCAGTGCCGGAAGACAGCATGGCAGGCGGCTGGTTAAGCAAGCTACTGCCATTGATGGGTCTGTCTGCTGCTACTGCTGCTGCTGCTGCCACTGCTACAGTAGTAGCAGATGCAGAGAGAAGCAGCAGTAGCAGGGATGATGTGGGGGAGAGGGATCAGGGCGCTGGCAGTAGCAGTGCTGCGATCAGCAAGCGGAAACAGCTGCTGATGAGTCATCAGTTCAGCACTGCCGGAAGCAGCAGCAGCCACAGCGGTGGCGGCAGCAAAGACCAAACAGCCGCCGCCGCCGCCGCTAGCAGCAGCAGCAGCACTGGCAAAGGTCCTATCAGCAAGAAGAACCAAGGCGTGAAGCCCTCATCATCAACCAAAGGTGCGGCAGCTACTGTAGCAGCAGCGGCTGCTGCCGCCGCCGCCGCAGCAGCTGCGAAACCGGGAGATGCCGGCAGCCATGGCGATGGTGTTGTGTACCCATCATGGTACGACCGTATTTCCGCCGCTTTGGGTTTTCCACAAGCACCTGCTGAGGCTGCATCAGCAGGTGCAATGATTGGTCATGTGAAGGCAGCACCCAAAGTGACTACTAATGATCGTAATGATGTTACTGATGACAGTAGTGATGACGGCAGTAGCAGCAGCAGTAGCAGTGATGAGGAGGAGGTGGAAGGAGTAGCAGCCGTCAAGCAGGGCAGCAGTAGCAGCGGTGTGGCGGGGGTGTTGGCTAGGTACTTGCCAGCTTCTGTGGCGGCTGGGCTGGGGCTGGGCACTGCAACAGCAGCAGCAGCAGCCGTCACAGCTGCTGCTGACAAGTCTGCTAGTCGTGTTGATAGTACTAGTAATGATAGGAGTAGTGCAAATAGGGATGCAGAGATAATGCCTGTTGAGGGATTTTCCGAATCTGATGATAGCAATGCAAGCAGCAGCGATGACAGCAGCAGCCACAGCGGCAGTGCATGCTCAGAAGACCTAGAGGTAGCAGCAGTAGCAGCTACTGCTATAAAGCCCACTGTGCTCCAGCGCATCTCAACGGCTCTAGGTGGCAGGAGTACTGCTGCTGCTACAGCTGTTGTTGCAGGAGCTACAGCCGCCGCCGGAGCTGATGACAGTAGCAGCATCAGCAGCAGTGATGAGTCATCTGATGGTGAAGACCTGGCGGCAGACGGAGCAGCAGGAGCGGCGGTGGCAGCTACCCCGCAGCGCCCAACCATTTTGCAGCGCCTGTCAACTGCTTTAAGAGCCAGTCCTGCTCCAGCAGCTGCAGTAACTGCTGTAGCCGCCGCGGCCGGGACAGCAGCTACTGCTGCTGATGATGACGATGGCAGCAGCAGCAGCAGTGATGAGTCATCAAAAGACGACGGTTTACCTGCAGCAGCTTCCTCAGCCGTCGCACCGTCAGCAGCAGCAGGGACAGCTGGGGTAGCAGCAGCAGCAGGCGCAGCACGTCCGGCAGGACTTCTCCAGCGCTTGACCAGCTCCATGAGGGGTGCACCTGCTGCTGCTGATGGCAGTGATAACAAGGAAGATGATGACGGCAGCAGCAGCAGCTCCGTCAGCAGCAGTGATGATGATGATGATGACGATGAGTCATCAGTGCTGCCGGCGGCAGCTGGCCCTGTGAACCCCTCACCCTCTATACTCACTCGTATGAGCACAGCCCTCGGCTACGGCCCTGCTACAGCTGCAGCAGCAGCAGCTGTTGCTACTGCTGCTGCTGTGGTGGCTGGCACTGATGGGGTAGCAACTGATCTTGGTGTGGTAGCAACTGATGCTACAGCAGCTGGACCTGGTAAGCCTTGGATTACGTTATGGTTCTGACATAATCAGATGTGATGTGTACTGTGTGCGGAGCTTAGCCGAGGTCACTGTCTTTTTGTGTCAATGTGACTTCTATGCCTTCATGTGAAGGCATGCCAACTTCCAGGAGGCGAGAGGAACTGGCAGGGGCAGGCATTAATACACTGGATGAGGAGGGCTAAAGGATGGCAACCCACTGAGGCATTGCGCCCTACCTAGGACTGCAAATGCTGAATCTAGCCATGGAACACACAAATGGATGGAGCCATCAATGCACCCCAAAATTTCTGTTCATGGCTTAAGAGTGGCATATCAAATGCTATGCTAACGCTGTTATATGGTCACCACCTCTTTCTGGTACCATTGCAGGCGACAATGCGGATGATGATAATCACAGCTCCAGCAGCAGCAGTAGCAGTAGCAGCTGTAGCAGTAGCAGTAGCAGTGATGAGTCATCATCATCCACTACATCATCTGATGATGGTTATCACTCATCTGATGATGGTGATGATGGCATTGGTGATCAGCCCAGCATTGCACAGCGTGTAGCCGTGGCCTTAGGGTACAGCCCAGCTAAGGCCCACACCCCTGCCAATGCCAGAGCAGCTACTGCTGCTGCTACTGCTGCTGCTACTGCTGCTGCTGTTGTTACACCTCCTCCAACTCCAGCTGGTTCTGGTCCACTAGCCGCAGGCACTGGCGTGGCTGTGGCAGGGGCTGCTGCTACGGCAGCAGCGGCAGTGGTGGCAGGTAGCAGTAGCAGCACTGCTGAGCCAGCAGCGGCACCAGTGGCAGCAGCAGAGGAGCCAGAAGAGGATAGGGCAGTGACTGTTGAAATCTCCTCCTCCGATGATTCATCTTCTGATTCAGAGGACTCGGATTCTGGTGATTCTGAGGCAGCTCCAGTATCTGGTGGGGGTTTCACACCCATCAAGTTGCGCCTGTCATTCCCCTTTGGCAGCGGGAAGGCACTGGCGACACCTGCAACAACAACAGCAGTAGCAGCAGCAGGGGCTTCTGCTGCTGCCGCTGGAGCAGCTGTAGTTGTCACCATGGCTGTAGCAGTCCCAGAGGGAGCTCAAGGGGCACCAGTGGGAGATGTACAGTCACCACTGCCTCCTGAGACGCCTGGGGCTGGGGGTATTGGTGCTGAAGCGCCGGTGACAGCTACTCCTAAAAAGAAGCAGCAGCTGCCAGGGGGACGTAGCAGTGGGGTTCAACGCAGTTTGACCGAGAGGTTGACTGAAATGGTTGGGCTACTGCCGAGTGAGGCTGTGGATGAGGGGTACGAGTCGGATGAAGGCCATAGGATGCCACGTAAGTGATAGGGGACACTGGGGGATTATGTCACATAGTCGTGCCTTGCACTTTCCCTGCAAACTCCTTCTGTTCTGCTTCGATGGCAGCATCCCTACGTGCCTTGCATTTATGGAGGATCTGTAGCTTGCATACACAGCTGCAATGCTGCATGGAGGGTACCCATCATGCATACTTTCTGCTGCACCCCCTGTCTGCTAAGGTTGTTGGAGCTCATGCTATTTCATCGCTTTACACAGTTCATGCGTCAATGAATGATTACTGGTACTTACAATATCCATGTCTATTTCCGTAAAGCCACCTATATTAGCCCCATGGCTCTAAAGTCTTGGTGGAACCGCAACGACAAGGGAAATGTGCTGTGGCCACTTAATTCCATTGACATATGACCTGAGTTTCTTAACTGCATTCGGCACCTGCTACAGGTGACATGGTGGAGTTACTGGAGTGTGCCGGGTGCCTAGGTCCTGATGGTCCAGTCACCCTGGTCAACAGGACTGCTGCAGCCAATGGCAAGATGTTGACCTCTGACCAACAGGATGGCAGGCAGGCAATGAATGCTACAGCTACAGCTGGCAGTATCAGCTGTAGCAGTAGCAGTAGGAGGGCTAGGCAGGGAGTTACAGAGGGAGCCTCAGAGGAGGAAGAGGGGTGGACAGTGACCTACGGGTAAGTGAGGGCCTTAGGGTATAGGGCTCTTGCCCAGGGCTCAGGTTAAGGGGTCAAAGGTGCAGAAGGTAGAAGGGTAGAAGGCCTTGTGGTAGTGATCGAGGGCCTCAGGGCTTTGCTATAATCACAGGCTGGTTTCAGCTATTTCGAATTAGGAGCCATCGTGAAAGCAAACTAGTGTGATTGTCTTACAGGGCAGCAGATGCAACGGCTTGCTGAGTAGGAGTTGATTGCCCTTCTTGGCCTCTTGTGGACCTACTTCCGCCGAGAGGGTTCCTATGTGTATACTTTCATCCCCATGGAAACCAAAGCCTGCAGACAGCCCCTTAGGGCCATCTTGTCTTTATGACCCCCCCCCCCTTGAAGGGCATTGTGAGTAGTTTCTCGTAGTATCAGCTCCTCACCACATCCTTTCGTTCTCCACAGACGCTGAAACTGGTTATGCGGGTGTTGCTGAACTTTCCTACCTCATACTGCCATACATCTTCCAGTTTGGAAGCTGCTGGTCTAATCAATTTCTCCTCTGACAGTTGAGTTGCTGTTCCACCTCAATGTTTCTGTAACACAGCTTGGGGTGTGGGGCCCCGGGAAGTGCGGGGTGGTGCGGGGTTATATGCTCTTTGCTCGTATGTGCCGTGCCAGCCTGTCATGAACCCTGCGTTTGTCGCCAAGCCTGCGCCCATGTATTTTGCCTGTAAAACCGTCAAGCTGCGGGGCCTATGGCATTTTTGCTATGGCATATCAGGGAATGTAACTGTAATTGACAGTAATATTCCTGCATTACCTCGTCCTTTGCTACAGCTATGACCGGAGTATCACCGCCACTGCCTGGGGCAGTAGCAGGCCTGATGCACGTAGGGCTGCAGCACTGCTACTGCTGAGGAGGATGCGGGAGGAGGGGGTAGCAATACCAGGGGCACCCACATCAGCTGGGAGTGACATGGGTGAGTCAGTCAGGTGGGGGTTGGGATAGTTTGCTGCAAATTTGGAAGGCTGTGTCCATTACTCGGAGATTGGGTACAGGTAATCAGAGCAGGGTAGAGTGATGCGACAAGAGAAGCAGGGTCTGTCATACAGTGCTGGACGCAAAAAATGCAAACTACAGCGAAGAAAGCATGTTGCAACCACCACCCCAAACCTAGATCTTGTTCTGTGAACTGATCGGCGGCCTTAAAAGGCTGGCAGGTGTGCTGAAAAGCCGAATAGGCTGCTGCTGACATAAAGCTGACACCCAAATGCGCGGTTACCTGCACGGGGGTATGAAGCCTATGTGTTTATTACTATGTAATTTCTATGCATCGACCTATGCTTTAGGGTTTAGGGTGTACTTACCCCACTTTGCTTGACCATGTAATTGGCTCTGTCATTAAAGTGCGCCTGGTGGACGAGTGAGTAATATGATGATACAGGGTTGGGGCCAATTACCACATGCAGTGTGTCTCGTTGCATTTTGAGGGTTTATGGATGGTGTAGCCCTGGCAACATTTGAAGTTGATTTTACGGGAGTTACTGGGTTCAAAGTGTCCATGCTCATTCCAAACTCTGCTAGTCCATGCTACCACATCCCACATACATTACAATACAAGAACAGGGAGACTGTAGAAGCGTTTATTTCAGAGCTGCAGCAAGCTCAACTCTTATGCAATCTCAGTAGCTGCTCCGACACTGCCTGTCGACAAGCAACATCACCTTCACCTGTACCCTGACTTTCACCCTTGACCAAAACCCCTTGCATGTCTGACTGGCCTTGTGGCCTTGACTGGCTGGCTGACTCATCACAGACGCCACCACCTTCAAGGCAGCTACCTTGCCCTCCCCCAGGATGACACCCACCCTGCCAGCCGCCGCCACAGCAGCAGCAACAGCAGCTGGTGATGATGGTGATGATGAGTCATCACTAGCCGCCGCCCCGGCGGCTGCTGCCGCTGCTGCTGCCGTAGCCGCCGTCGGCAGCAGCAGCAGCAGCAGCAGTGTATCTAAAGGGAAGTCCCTGGAGCTGTCCACCGGGGACCAGGAGCGCATGGCAGTAGCCAGTGCAGCAGCAGTAGCTGGATCTGAGATCCTCATCAGCAGCGGCACCTCATCAGCCAAGCCGTCACTGCTCATCACCGGGCTGCGGCTGCCGGACTCATCAGCACGCATGGCAGCATCATCATCAGCGCAACCTGCTGGGGTGGTCTTTGGAAGCAAGAAGGTGGGTACATCTTTTGCATCAGCCTCTAAACCTGCTGATCATGCTGGTAGTGGTTATGGTAGCTGTAATGGTAGTGAAGCAGCAGCTGCTGCTCCTACTGCTGGTGCTGCTGCTGCTGCTGTGGGGATGGTGAGGGAGGGTTCAGGGTCTGGTGGTGGTGAGGGGGGGCAGAAGAGCGGTATAGCGGCAACTTTACTGAGCATGGTTGGGCTACTGCCAGAGGAGCCCGTCACTGCTACAGCCCAGAAGATTGTGGCAGCTCATGGAGGGAGCGGCAGTAGCAAGATGCAAGTGGGAGCGAGTGGCGATGGTGAGGTGGGCAACTTGCGGGGGGCTGCGGCTGAGGGAGGGAGCGGCAGGGGTTTACGGTACAAATCGGCGGCGGCAGCAGCAGCAGCAGCAGCAGCGGGAGAGGCTGCTAGCACTAGTACTAGTCTTGCTAGGTCTGTATCATTGCCTTTAGCCACTGCTAGTATCACTCCCACTGCTGCTGATGCTACCGGTAGTAGTAGTATTGCTAGTAGTGCTGCATCGTCACTCCTTACTGGCAGTAGCACAACACCTGTCCGCAGCAATTCCGCTAGCAGCTCATATTTGGGTTTTCTTGCTACAGCCTTCCACCAGGGAGCTACAGCCGTCACCACAACAGCAGCTGCAGCCGTGGCGTACGTCGGCAGTAGCGGCGGGGCGCGGCGGGGTGCTCCCGCCGCAGCGGCGGTGGCGGTGGTGGCTGAGGATGCTGCTGCTGCTACTGCTGGTGATGCCGGGGCTGCTGCTGCTGCTGCTGCCGGTGAGCGTGCTACTGCTGGAGCTGGTGGGAATTCCGATGGTGGTGGTAGGGGGGCTGGGGTGGATGGTGATGCAATGGCCGCGCCGGGAGTGACACCCGGAGTGACAGCGGGCGCTCTTAGCCCCAGCAGTCTGAAGATGCGGACGAGGGCGCTCAAGAGAGGAGAGTAATCACATGCATGTGATTAATTGGAAGTATGAATGGGAGTTTGAATACAGGCCTGGTTGGGAAATGACATATCAATGGGTTTGGGGTGCTGAGGGCACAGGGTTCAGAAGCATTCCAATTGGGGAGGGGGAGGGGAGGGGAGCTATCATCATGTGGGCTGTGGTAAGAGGTGTTCTTGAGGTGCTATTGCTTGGCCACTTGCTCCTTTGAGTTTACAAATAGAGCACATCCTCCAAGGGATGCCAGAGTACCGTAGTGCTTTGCTTAAACATGACTAGTTCTACGGGTGCTCTCCAGTGATTGCTTCGCTATTTTAGGTTGAAATTGAAGTTGGTTGTGTGGCAAACCTCACATCACCCTCTGGTGTGAGGCCTTAGTCTTATCTGGGTTATAGGGTGCATGTGCCATGGGGTTGACCTGGAGGATAATACTGGAGTGAGAGTCCAAGTCTTAAGTTGTGGTGTTGGATCTCAGCTTTCCAGCTTAGTGCTGCTCTCTGCGCTGATTACAGCAGGTTACTTGGCTACCAGTCTGAAACTGGCTATGCTAGAACATACCAATACAGGAGAAATAACATAACTTGCTGCTCTGCTATCTGCTAGAGAGTGATAATGTGTGTGTGCTTTGGGCAGGGAGTTGCAATGTGCATTGCATCAGGAGGTGTAGGGTGCATGTTAATGGACGATAACAAATAATGGGGTTTCTGCATAACATCTGAGGCAGTGATGTTGAACGATGGTGCTTGCATGAACGACTCATAGGTGCATGGGGTGGGAGGCCATCTGCAGTTTCAGTGGTACATGCCTTGCTTGGCTTATGGCATGAGAAAATAGTCAATGAATGTGAAAGAGAGGATGACATAATGTTGTGGGTGGAAGCACGGGAGCCATATGGTTTCCCTGGGTTGCTGCTAGTTATTAGTTGTTAATGAGGAGTGCGTGTGCATGACACCATGCTACGCAGATGGTGTAATGGTAATGGTGGTCTTGAGTGACCTTTTGGCATAGCTGATTTTGCGTTTTGATTAAATGATTGATTGGTGTAATGGAACGAGGGGCGTGCTGGTAGTGGGACAGTTAGTGAAGTTGAAGCACGTTGGCATGATCATGTTATTGTGGGAGGCTGCTAATGAGCCAAATTTGATTAGTCAGTTTGTATTGTTGTTTGTTGAGCTCCTCATGCAGCTAGGCTTCAATGGTAGTATGTATGTTTCTGGAGCTCGTGCTCATCTGCAAACTTCAGTCAGACTCCAACAGACGTGGATTATGGGGGCCGGCATATGGGGTTTCTGCTATGGCATATCACACAAGAGCAGGGAGTCATGCTTGGGTGCTGCACGGCCTGGAGGGCTGTGCAGTGGTCTCTCTTGACAAAAGGGCAGAGGGGGATACTTGTTTGGGGGCAGCAGGTAGATTAGTAGCATTGGCAGATCTGGGGTTGCAAGGGTCAGCACTTTTTGTGTAGTTTCTTCTATATTGGCTTTAGTATGTCATAGTGTTATACGTATGAACTAGGTATCAGCACAGCTTTCGCAGTCGTGTTACTGTTGCGGGATACACACTGAGCGTACCAATGACAGTGCAAGTAATATATCTCATGTATTAGCATATTGGGTCCTGCAAGGCCCGGAGGGCTGTGTAGTGGTCCTTGTCTTATACATTTACTGAGCATACCAGTGCGGGTGCAAGTAGTGGGCATCTCTGTAGCTTGAGGTGCAAGTTGTACTTGCATGCCTTTGTCGGTTTTTGTTTTTTTCTGGAGGTAGGAAGGCGGCATGCCCTTGTTGGTGTTGGGTAGCCGGCTGCTTGGTGGTGTTGCATGTTTTGTATTTCTAAGCTAGAAATATTGACAATATGTTGCATGGTGGCTTGGCGGCGGCAGATCAGACGCTGCATCCTTGGCAAGTACGAATGGGGAAGAGAGAGCCATGGAGGGAAGCGGGGAAAGACGGATGGATTCATCCTCGATCATGTATCATACATGACACCTAACGAATTCTTTCATACGGTCAGGCTGACACTCAGCAGCGGAAGTAGTGCTTCATGGCCCCTTTCATCTTTTTCAATCTTGACCCCGATTGCTGCAGGGGTGTCCTGGGGGTGTAAGAAAATATGTATGACTTTTGCATATGAGATAGATCACTGCACAGCTTTCGGGCCGTGTAGCACCGCCATATGCCTGAGTTTTGGATGGCATCAGTTTTGGCAAGGAAGCAAACTGCAGGTGTTGAATGTGTTGAAAAATCAGCTATCACAGTGGCTGCTGAAGTGAGCTGACTTTATAGCGTTTCTTTGGACCCAGTCACAAGCTGTACGTTGCGTATTGGGACTTTTTGCTCGAGAGTGCTTCGATCCAATCTGAGTGTTGACCCATTTTTTGGCAGTGCGAACTAGTGTGCATGAGACACCTCAAGGAGTGCAGCCAACTTTGGCAGGATAATCATGGTTGTTCAGCAGGCAGTTTGCGACGTACCGGGTTTGATAAATGGAGCAAGGCTTGCGGCTTCGTCCTATGCGGAAGTGAAGGGGCGGCAGCAGGTGACGACCGATACACACCCGGTGGAGGCACTGGGTGACGTCACAATCACACCAGCGGTTATATATGTGATCCTCTGCACACGCAACGAATTTGGGACTTAGCATAAGCCTTGTTTTGTTCGTCCGGTTGGAGTACAGACATTATCACAATCCGCGCTGATAGCGATCCGAATCGCTCACTGACCATCGCTCCTGTGCGTCATTCGAGCCGAGCATTATATAGATCCTTGAGCCTGGTCGCAAGCTGGCAGTAGAAGCATGCATAAGGCAGTGCATGCAGCCGTTGTCCTGGCCTTGCTGCTGGGTATAGGGCATGGCACCAATGGCGCAGAAGCGAAGGGCACCTGTCCTCCCAAGGGCTTCGACTCTGTGGCGAACTTTGACCTTGCGAAGTACATTGCTGCTCCGTGGTATGTGCAAGAGCAGGTACGTGGGTGCGGGGGATGTTCCTTGAACCATCCCATCCCTCTTTTGAATGCATAGGTACGGCACAGAACTAAATTCAGCGGAAGCTCTCAGTACAGTCCAATTGTACAAGATACATGTAAACGCCATGCGGTGCCATGCGGGTTAAGTCGGTGGTTGTAGCACCGCTGCCGCAAGTTGAGGGGCTCCCAGGAGAAGAGGGTTGCACACTGCAGTTCAAAATGCACTCGGATACTTGGCAAACGCGCGCTGGACAGTGAAATAGCACCTTTAGCGCATATTTGAGGTCACGGAGGTGTCGATAAGGCAGCCATTCCAAATACACTACCCGCAACCCCTCTCTGGCTCTTTAAGTAGCACCTGAAGTCATTACCAGCTACTAGTTTGCGCTGCCCTCGTTCCAGCTTCAGGCTTTCGATGCCAAAGATGACCAATAGATACATGCAGTCTTACAGTAAGCACATCTTGCCTGGTACTGCTTCAAAGCATGGCTTCATAGCAGGGCACATGCCCTTGGTGGTTTTCCAAGTGCCAAAGCATGTGCTGAGTTGGTGGCTTTTGGGCCTATGAGCCTCCATTGGCTCCAAGGGGTGCCCTCTTGAACTAAATGGTAATGTAGTTATCTGGTAATCTTTTGACCAGATACCATAATACTTCATCTACCGGCTGGCACTAGCAGCATTGGTGCTACTGGGTACATTAATTTGTTTTCCAGGGTGTTTTAAAACCTGTTTCCTGCCACTTTCCCCTTCATTCCTGCAGGTGCCCCTGAAGGCCCAGCCCAAGGAGACTCTGTTCTGTGTGCGCGCACTCTACAAAGCAGCAGACCCCAAAGACATCTCGGTAAGCATGAACCAGTATTAACCCCTAGCATAACTGGTATAGCTCATGATATGCCACAGCAGGTCTGCCCTAGGACCCGCAGTTCACGGTGCCATAAAAGTAGCAGGCTGGGACAAACAGTAAAGTCCAAGCCTCCTATGTGGGAAGGTGCTGTGCTCTCTGCCTGTACCACTACAAGGCCGGGGACATGCACGCAAGGCTGCTGGTTACGCAAGATTATTGCATGAAGAGAATCATTCTGCCATTAGCTTTGGAAGCTGCTGCCAGTGTACTCATACCAGTGTACTTTTGGCTAAGTCAATTGATGGGCTAGCTGAAGCAAAGGAAACATATATTAGTTGCTCACTCCTATAGCGTGAAGCACAATTCCCATGTGAACCGTATCACTGTTATTGAGAAGAGTTCAGGACTAATGGGGGTACCTTCTGATCTGTTGTTTGCGTCCTCTGTGGTGGTGGTGCGCAGAAAGGTGTGGTGGTGATGAACTTTGCTACACAAGGGAAAGTGAATGGACCAGCTATGGGCACCAGTGGAGCAGGAGGGTGAGGG
>OY744498.1:5501015-5714026 GCA_963556185.1 Pseudopediastrum boryanum
TTCTGCGGGAAGGTGGTTTTGGGGGGGGTGTTAGGGGGGGGTTGCTTTGGTTTAGCTGGAAGGGGGGCGCAGTTCTTGGGTAAGGCGGTTTGTTTGGGGGGGGGGGTTCAGGCGTGGAGGGTTAGGGTGTTTTGGTTTAGCTGGAAGGGCAGCGTTAAGTAAGAGGAGGGGAAGAGGGTGGATTGGTGGGGGAAAGAATAGGGAGACAGTTCTGGGGGAAGACGATTTTTGGGGGGGGGGGGGGAGGGTTAGGGTAGGGTAGGGCTTCAATTAAATAATAGGGGGGGGGTTATGGGTTGAGGGTTAGGGTAGGGCTTTAGGTTTAGGGGTAAGCGGTGGTGTTTCAGAATACGGCTCTGCTTTAGGGAAATTTTGGGGGAGCCGGGTGCGGTTGGGGCCACCTATTATTTTATTTCCCCACCTATAGGTCTTAATTTGGCGCTTGGTTGAATCCTCGCTAAGCCGCCCCTTTTGCTTCTTCTATCTTCCTTTCTTATTGCTTATTACTTTCTGCACTCTTGATTCAGTACCCATACGCATACTCATATTCATACCCCGCAGCTTCAAGGGATGACATTGTCTCGCCCTGGCATGATATTCGCAGTTTAATTGAAGGGTTCAAATGGTCCTACAGAAGGACGTCAGGCCAACAAGTTGAAGTACATTTCTTTAGCCACCTGCATGACTGCGCAGCAATGATAATGTATGAGACATAATAATAATTTATAATAATTTACAATCATTTATAATAATTCATAATGATTTTGTATGAGGCACAGCCATGGCTGAACGTATTGCCCACCTGTTCACAGAAAGAGCGATCTGCCGCCACATCTTTTTCTTTGCGAGAAAAGAACCCCTGATAGATTGTCATTTCGTATCTTGTTGCAGAGCTAGGCATTGACCTGTCTCGTATGATGCCCGTTGAACATAAGGGATGCATATACCCCGCTGTTACAGCTAGTCCTCCTCCTGCTGCTCCCGCTGTCACTCCCACCACCACTCCCACCACCACCACCACCACCACCAGCAGCAGCAGCATGGGTAGTGCGACAATCCATGGCCACCCCCACGAGATCCCTTTCCCTTTCACTACATCTTCTGGGGGTGTGAAAGTTACTGTGTGGGCAGACCCTCCTCCGTTTCCTAGGTATTCCCTTGATATGGGTGGTGGTGGTGGTGGTGGTGGTAGTGCAGGCGGCAGTAGCAGCAGCAGCGGCGGTGGCAGTAGCGGCAGTGGTGGTGGTAGCAACAGCAGCAGTACATGTCCTCCTGCTGGGTTTGACTCGGTCAAGGACTTTGACTTGGAGAAGTACATTGCTGCTCCATGGTACCCTCAAGAACAGGTGAGAGGGGGGGGGGAGGAGGGAGCTTGGGGGGGGGGGGGTGCTTCGGGATGCGGAGGGGGGGCAGGGAGGGAGAAAGGGGGCTGTGGGAGGTGGGTTGAGGGGTGCTTAGTGTCTGGGGCAGGTGGCATTTAAAGGGCGGGGGTGGCCGGGTGGAGGTGGGGGGTGGAAGCCGGAGGAGGGGGGGATGGGAGGGGGGAACGCAAAAGGTGGGGAGGGCAGGAGGTGCTGGGGGTAGGGTGCAGCGAGTGTGGGCTGGGAGGGGGGGGGGGAAGGGTTTAAGGTGGCTACAAGGAAGGAAGTGGGGAGGAGGAGGGGAAGATGAAGGGTCGTCATCTGGCAGAAGAGGGTGAGGGTTGAGTTGGGAAGCAGTGTTCCGGTTTGATGGGGAGGTTGGGCCCCAGGAGACCAGATAGCAGACCAGAATATTTAGAAGGAATGAGATGCTTGCGGTGCGGGGTCAGGGTGATGATCCGCAAATTATCGAATTTGCTGCTGGGGCTTTTTATTGATGTTGCTCACGATGGCCGTGCTTGCTATTGCTATTGCTCTCGCTGAGTAATGGCTCGGTTGTTCTCGTTGTTGCTGCTGTTCTAGGTGACAGGGCACATTATACAATATGATAAGTTATCTAGCATGCTATTTCATAATATGACGAATAAAGTATGACAAATAAGGTATGAAGTAAAGCTACAGCTGCTGGTGTAGGTGACAGTGTAATCCAGAGAATATTAGATCAGTGTATTGTTAATCCAATAAAAAAGCACCTTCAAACGTATTGCTGCTGCTGTAAGCAGCAGTGCAAACCATGAAAACTAAGTATTTAATAACTCTCTCTCCACAAGATGACAAATAATCAGAAAGCTATCAATATTGCTGCTGCTGCTGTAGGTGACGGTGAGCTACCAGCCTCGGAACAGCTTGTATTGTGTGAGGGCCAAATATGTACCTGTGGATAAGAATGACCTCAAGGTGAGCAGCAGCAGCTTTCATTATCAGCAGCAGCTTATTGAGGTATTTAGGGGCAGGGGTTAAGAGCCTGAACCCTTCCTATTGAGGTACAAACTTTTTAGGGGTGTCAAGGAGGGGCACTTTGTCCCACCTAAGCCCTAGCTAGGGTTCAGGTGCTGAGTTATTACAGAAGAAGTTTTGCTCTGCCTTGTTCTGTTTGTCTGTATGGGAGGAGGGGGATTGAAGGAGGAGAGAGGGGGGAGATAGTAGCTTCCTTTGTCCAACCTGCATGGTGGTTGTGGAGCATATATCACAATCAATTTATCAATCAAAACGCAAGACCAGCTATGCCAATGGCCAAACAAACCTAGGCCATAAACATAAGGCTCCAGATCACAATCACCATGTTAGCATTTTTTAAGTCATATGTATATCTTATTGTCTGTACAGCAGCAACAATATCACTGGCCATCAGTTAGTCCTGCCATGCCAATTGCTTGACTGGAGGTTGGTACGGGTAATCAAAGCAGGGGACAGTGCAGACGAGAAAAACAGGGTCTGTGATGTTGACTAGGCTTTGCCCATCCTTCCTAAAAGTGCCCCCACTTCAAGAGGTTGGGTAGAAGTATACATAAGCAGGGCAGAGACTCATCTGTGACCTGTAGCCAACCTCCCACACTCCAAGTGCATCTGGTCCTATTGATTGTGATGGATAAGATAGATTGGCATTGTAATGATCGCAAGGAATCAGACCAAGCATGTCTGTTGAGCTTCAGCAGGGATAATTAATGGTTCATCTATTCCAATTACGATTATTATGACACATTTAATCTAGCGTATGATGTTAATTATAGTTTTGCTTGCGGGGTTTTCTGAGAAGGGAAGTGTTATGTTTATCCAGGACTGTATGTGTGCTTATATAATCGCTGAATGATGCTTCTGATTGTTGTACCATCTGCAGAAAGGAGTTGTGGTAATTAATTACTCCAACATGGATCAGGTCAATGGCAAGGCAGTGGGGGTCTCTGGAGCAGGAGGGTAAGTCAACCAGTTGAATTAAGTTGGGAAGTTGGGTACATGTATGAGATAGATCACCGCATAGCTTTCGGGCCGTGCAGCACCCACGACATGACTCCAACCAGTTTGTTAGTGTGTGTTGAGTACATGGCAGGGGAGAGTGGGGACCATAATTGCAGGGTTTTGCCATACACTGCTGGACCATGAGAGCACGATGTCACGCAACAAAGCAAGTTGCAAACACCACCTCAAGCCCTTCTAATTAGTATTTGGGAGCTTATGAGGGAGCTGTATCTGCAAAGTGTTGATGTTGTAGGTCGTGTAGGAGCCCGGCCAGTGCCTACAACCTTTACTGTTATTCTTTTCCATGATATGCCATAACAAAAAGTGACATAGGCCCCGCTTCTCAAGCTGTCACAGAGAACACAGCTTGTTCTCTTTTAAAGAAAGCAGTTATTATTGTCAACTGTGTTTAGGATAGCAGCTACAATAGGGATACTGCAAGGTAGCAGCTAAAGAATTGCATCCAGAGCCATTCTTCAACCAACCTGCCAGGTTCCTTGCATGAATAATATCATGGTTATTTCATATCAGCCCCATGACTGATGATATCAGCCCTACGACTAATGATATCAGCCCCACAACTAATCATATCAGTTCCATGACTAATCATATCAGCCTGACGACTAATCATATCAGCCCCAGGACTAATCATATCAGCCCCACGACTAATCATATCAGCCCCACGACCTCTCACATCCACGACCTCTCACATTCATTGCCTGACAGAACTTACGCCCCTTGTCCTCCTTCCTTCCCCCAGGAACGACAGCTTCTCCTTGTTTGCTGTTCCTGCCCCTGTGTCTGGTCCTGGTGGTGCTAGTAAGCTGCTGGTTGGCCCTCGCCCCTTCCTCACTGCAGCACCAGCAGCAGCAGTGGCAACAAGGCTGGGGGCACCACAAGGGAATTACTGGGTGGTGGCAACAGGTAGGGTTTAGGGAAGGGGATTACTGGGTGGTGGCTACAGGTAGGGTTTAGGGGAGGGGATTACTGGGTGGTGGCTACAGGTAGGGTTTAAGAGGAGGAGGGCGGGGGCGCAGGTGCTGGGTGTGTTGCAGTTTCTTCAGGTTTGTGGCGGCCCAAGGGAATATTTTCGGTCCTTGTACCAGCTCTTTCTGTCATTAAGTGACGAGACAATGAATTTGCGACGTTCTGAGGTCCCTGCAGAGACCCCTCACTAAAGTATGTGAGTTCAACCTACGGTCTCCTTCTCAGCCTCGCTAGAATTCGCAGCCCTATGGCTCTCTATCTCTCGCACTTACTCACCCCACCCCACTAAGAAACTGGTTGGAGTCATGCTTGGGTTCTGCACGGCCCAGAAGGCTGTGCAGTGGTCTCTACTAAGTAAAGCATGTGAGTGTGCCATCCCCAGTGCCGGCACAGGGCACCCAGTAAACACTTGGGGCCAAGCTGGGCCATGAATTTTGATGAAATTGAGCTTTGGAAAATTGAGCCCAAAGATGCACACTAACAAGAGCAGCTGGTTTTGTTGTATAGCGGCTTTAGTTATCGCTGAACCTCCTGTTCCCTCCTGCATTTTTCTAGGTCCGTCCAAGGACCCCTCCCTGAAATACGAGTGGGCCATCATTGTTGGGGGCAGTCGTGTCCCCAGTGAACCCACTGCTGCTGGGTGTGCTCCCTCTGCTGCTGCTGATGAGGGGCTGTGGCTGTTCCATAGGAAGTCAGTGGCACCTGCGGCTGATGTGGAAACCATGAGGGAGACGGCTAAGAGTAAGTGGGGTGGTGGTGGTTAGGGTTTTAGGTTTTGTGGGGAGGGTGGGGAGGGGGTCTGATTAGAATTCAGGGTTAAATGGGGTGGGGCTGGTCAGGGTTTCGTGGGTTGGGACTAATTACGCCTTTAGTGAAAGGACGGGGTAATGGTGAGGGGCTGCGGCTGTTCCATAGGAAGGCAGTGGCTCCTGCAGCTGATGTGGAAACCATGAGGGAGACGGCTAAGAGTAAGTGGCAAAGGGGGGTAGTGCGGTGGGACTGGTCAGTTCATTGGGTTTAGAGGGGTGTGGCTGGTTAGGGTTTAGGGTTTAGTGGAAGCACGGGGAAGTGAATGCTAGATGCTGCTGATGAGGGGCTGTGGCTATTGCATAGGAAGCCGGTGGCACCTGCGGCAGGCGTGTAAACAATGAGGGAGACAAATGGCTAAAGGGGAGTGGTTAGGGTTTAGGGTTTACTGGGGCGGGGCTGATTAGGTTTTAGGGTTTAGTGGGACTGGTGAAAGGAAGGGAAGGGGAAGGTGGGGTAGGTACTTGGCAAGCTAGACTGCTTTTAGCAAGGGCATGAGGCCAGGTCAAACACAATGGCACCTGCTGTCAAACACTATGGCACTTTTATAATTTTTTAATTTGTACTACTTTTACTATAACGTGCTACTGCTGCGAAGCAGCAGGGCCACACAACTGGTCTGTTGGCTTTAGCACTGGTCCAAAGGTGAGGGGACTGCATGTGCGGACCATGTTCCAATTGCTGCCTACTATGGACCTCGGATGCCTTCCCAGGGGCGTTGATACCGTGAGAATTGTGGTGCGATTATCTCGAATTTGGTCAGCACCAGGACAACACTTGGCCCTGTTGCTGGGGCGACTAAGAGCCTGCTTTAGAGTTTTGATGGCTGGAGACGTATGTACTGCGCATGTAGAATCAAGGAACAGGTATGGTGAAAGGAAGTGCAGGCGTACCCTCATGGCAGCTGCATGCCACCACCTGCTTGCTTAGTTGCAAGTGCCACATAACTCCATGGGAAAGGCTAATTTTCGTTTTCTGCCAGTTTTTTCCACTTTTCCGTGGCTCCTGAAAAGTGGCATTTTCGCACCAGTATACTTTCTATGAAAACGAAGTTTTCCAAGGGTTCTTTCCTTTCCTTTCCTCTACGCTACTCACAGAAAGGCCCACTTTCCCATCACTGAAAGCCACAATGTTTTCAGCGTAAGTAAAGGTTCCGTACGCAGATAGTACCACCTGATTTCTCCTAACAGGAAAAGCGGCCCAAAGTTTCATTGATTCTTTCTATCATTTTGTCTCTCCACGATACCTACTTCTTTCCGTATCCCGACTCTGCATGGCCACAGGGACCTGTTTTCTGCATTTTCTTTCTTTCTGCCTCTCCACCCCCAACCTGAGAGACAGCCCTGCCCATTTTCCGAGCTTTCTTTCTTTCCGCCTTTCCAACCCCAACCCCAACCCCACCAGGGTTTTGCTTAATCTGGAGGGATCTCCTCCACCCATGTTTCCGTCAGTTTAGGGCTCCAGTTTGATTAGCCCTCTTGGTGTGCACGCCGTTGCATCTGGCTTCAACTCTGTGTTGCAGTGTTCTATGTGGCCTAAGTGGTTCACCTGTACGAGAGGTATCCATATGGTTGGCCGGCATGGGGTTGTCTGATTTCTGTTCATCAGCAGGGGTCGTGTGCTGCTTGGTCCTGAGTGACCCTTTTGGCATAGCTGGTTTTGCGTTTTGATTGATTGACTGAACCCCAACCTGAGAGAATAGGGGTTTAAGGTTTAGGGTTAGGTTTTAGGGTTCTAGGGTTAGGGTTAGGGGTTTAGGGTTTAGGAATTAGGGGTTTCAGGGTTTAGGGTTTAGGGTTTGGTTGGGGGTGGAAAGGCGGAAAGAAAGAAAGCTCGGAAAATGGGCAGGGCTGTCTCTCAGGTTGGGGGTGGAAAGGCGGAAAGAAAGAAAGCTCGGAAAATCAAGGGGCCTTCGGCCGTCCCGGACAAGTGTTTAAGTCGTCAAGCTGGTAGCTGCATCGCAAGGTGACATGCGGGGATGTTGGCTTGTACATGCGGTGCCAGGACTGGAGGCTAGGGGGCTGTGCCCCCCTGCACCCCCCCTCTAACGTTGGCTGGTACATGCTGTGCCAGGGCTGGAGGCTAGGGGGCTGTGCCCCCCTGCACCCCCCCTCTGTAACGTTGGTTTGTATGCTGTGCCTGGGTTGGGCAGTTGCTTGAGGTGCTGAGCTTCATGACCCTCTGCCTTCCTGCGGTTGCTGCTGCATGCTGTGTATCTATTAAGAAGCTACATGAATGCAAGGTCACAAGATGGACTTGGTTTAGGTTGAAGGATATGCGTGGGGGGATGGAAGGGGTTGGAGGCCTGCAGGCCACTGCATGGTAGGCAGCAGGCCCGACTGCCTGGTTGACCAAATCAGAGCTCTCTTGAATGAAAGCATTGTGACATCTGAAGCGCGCCTCTCCATGCCCTTGAAGTGATAAAATAGGACAGCAGAGGCACACTTAGAAGCACGTGAGGGTTGGACTGTTGGAGCAACCAGCCGGTTTTGCTCATAACTCATAAGTCATAAGTGGGCCTTACTCAAAATAAATCCTGCGCCATGATGTCTAAGATGCGAGAAGAGGATGTAGCACCCTCGGAAGGGTTGTCGAAGTGTAGGCCGTGAAACACCACATGCGCGTTACCACTTCACTGCAGAAAAGGGCCAGCCTGAAACAAGCTGCGGCAATTCCTGGCAT
This sequence comes from Pseudopediastrum boryanum, assembly GCA_963556185.1. Taxonomy (NCBI): domain Eukaryota; kingdom Viridiplantae; phylum Chlorophyta; class Chlorophyceae; order Sphaeropleales; family Hydrodictyaceae; genus Pseudopediastrum; species Pseudopediastrum boryanum. Next base: position 5,508,869 of record OY744498.1, read on the forward strand.
ATATTCGCAGGGATGGTGCTCGCCGCAGTAATGCCTCAGAATGCTGCACATGTCAAGGAAAAGCGGGGCACGCAGTCTAGCGGTAGGCTGCCATGCGACAATGGACACGCAGAAGGAGGGCCCACGTGTTTCCCGACAACTCAGGCCCACCAGACTGCCTTCTGAAGCAGGGCTGAGGCACAAGAGTCTGGCGCAAGGCGTGCTAAAGCAGTAAATTGCGAGGATCTCAGTTTTTCTGGGGTTCGGGGTCTATTCGGGCACAGATTCAGGCACAGAAGTGTTTATATATGGGTTTAAGCCCCAGGCCGGACGTATCCCTTCCTCGATCACTTCGTTCTCTTGTCCGGGTAAATGGGCAGGGCTGTCCCTCAGGTTGGGGGTGGAAAGGCGGAAAGAAAGAAAGCTCGGAAAATGGGCAGGGCTGTCTTTCAGCTTGGGCGTGGAAAGGTGGAAAGAAAGAAAGCTCGGAAAATGGGATGCCGGGGTTGTCTCTCAGCTTGAAGATTTCCACGTAGCCTTGGGGAAAGAAAAGGAAAATAAGCCTTTACCATGTCATTTTGTCGCAAGTGGAGAGAGAGAAATGCTGTGATGGTCCAGGACTATGTACCGGCAATTGATTGATTGTTTGATTGATGTTACTTGACCGCCAAACCCACCTCAATCAGTCAATTGATTGATTGTTTGATTGATGTTACTTGACTGCTTGAGGTGGGGAGCCTATGGCGCTTTTCGCTATGGCATATCATGAAATGTAAAGATAATTGTGTGTAGCTCCTGACTGGTGGTGTCACTTGCTGTTCCTTGCAGAGCTAGGTATTGACATCTCCCGCCTCCTGAAGGTGGAGCAGCAGGGGTGCAAGTACGAGGGAGCAGACCCACCAGCCACAGTGGCAGAGGAGGGCCACCGCTAAGCTAGTTCAGGGTCTGGGGGTTTAGGTCCGCATGCCTCAAACCTTAGACCCTAGTGGCAGTGGAGGGGCGATAAGACCCCTGGCGATGACTAACCCAAACTACCCCCTTTTTCCCATCAGCTCTCTGCTGTCTCCTGCATCCTTTTGGTGCTTGTGCCGTACTTGCTGTCTTTGCGGGGTTTTTGGTCAGGCTAGCTCTTGGTCTGATGGCAGTTGAGGAACCACGTTCCAGGAGATAGCAATTTTGAGACATTGGCTGTTGAGACCCGAGAGGGGATGTGGCGCACATGGGCAGTGCATATATGGACACAGCCAGAGTAAGAGGGTTTTGGACAAGAGCTTTGAGTCTATGCTGTTGGCGCCTTGGCTCCTTGTGGTTGGAGCAGCCTCCACCGGTGCCCTGCTTGGAGGTGGACATCTGGTAAACTGATGAACTACAGGTGGTGGTGGGGTGGGGGGTGGTGCTGAGGATGGGTACTGGGGGCTCCTGTGTGAGGAGTATTGTGCATCTGTGATTGTCACACGGCCCTCAGAAGATAGAGGTGAGGTCCTATCTAACTGTGGCAATGGCTCTTGACTGATCATGATAGTAGTTTTAGTCCTGCTGGGGTGATGCACGGCCCGAAGGGCTGTGTAGTGGTCTCTCTTGACATATATTAGTCTCTTTGAACATAACATGAATGAGCCTTTTGTACCTTGCAGTTAGTTGCATCATTGTGGGGTTCGCGGTGATTGGGGGCTGATGTACAGGTATCACTACTGGGTGATTACACACTTCACTTGCATTGCCATGCATTGCGGGCATCACTGGTAGCACCAGTTTGTGTCATCGGGGCCTGAGCTCTGGTACAGTTTATGCTTTTTGTGGGAAGTAGGGAGGAGGCACCACCACCAGAACAGGGGGATGACCCAGGGCCAGCGGCCCAGGCCTGTTGACTCTGGCGGTTAGTCACCCATGCATGTTTTTTTTGCAGTTTTTACCTTGTTGATGCCAATGGGTTTGCCATTGCAAGATCCCCCTTTGGGGTGAGATCCAACTGCCAGTGCTGTGTCTGTATGTGCAGCATGTGCAGGTACTCAAAGCATTTGGAGCTTTTGCCGTGCTCAGTAGGGCCGTAGTAGCTTGTAGTGCATGCTTAGCGGACACTGCATAGTTGAAACCCAATTGCCAAGGGAGTTGTACTACTATGGCATTTTCATTCTCATGTTTGGAAGAATGTGGTTTGTAACACTGAGTTTAAGGGGTTTGATCGGTTCTTTTGTGGCAGAGGGAGCTGTGCAGGCAAGGTATTGGCAGCACGTACATCCTTGGATACTATGCATGTGCTCTGTCTTGTGGTAAGCGGATGTGGGACATTGGTGATGTTGGCTCGTCCATGACATGAGGAAGAATGTGGCTTGTCAGATGGTTTTGTACGGCCGTTTACAACGCGAAAACGTGCAGTATCCATTGCACAGCATCGTATTGAACTATCCAATGCCGCGCATACTTGCCAGTTACAATGAAAGCTTGTGCATATCTGTCATATGAGATTGGCTATGCTGTTACGTTGCAAGAGGGCGGTGAGAGGAAGGTTCATAAAGCACTGACGGAGCTCTGAACTTCTCAACTTCTTAACTGTACGGTAGGTACAGCCCGTGTAGGTACAGCCCGTGTAACTAAGTGATTCGCATGGCCAGTATTAGGCCCCATGAACGCAGGGGACGTCGATAAAGTCCTGCGCGGCTACCACAATCTTCACAAGCATCGCTCGGATCACCTTGTCTTCCATAAAGCCTGTTCACCCCTACGGAGCACCAGACTCACGTGCTGAGATCTCACTTCAGAGACCTTGAAAAGGTGCACGATGGAGCGCCTCGCTTACCTCATTGTCATTGCCATTGTATGCGCTGCACCATGCGTTAATGCGATTGCGCCATCTGGCCCCAAGGCTATGCCGACCCCCTGCTTCATGAAGTACTTCAATGGCTTCTGCTACGTCGAGACTTCTAAGGACGTCTGTACCTTCTACTCCAACCCCTCATATGCGTAAGTGTACTTTGGACACCTTGCTATAGGGTCTTGTAATGCAGCAGGGCCCAGTTTGTTGCCTGGAAAGCAACCGTGCATCCGCTAACGGTTCTCGTCTGCGAATGCTACAGGACTTTGAGGGAGTGCTTGACCAACGGAAACATGGGTACGTATCTGTGCGCACTTGTAGCAGCGTATGTCTTCGACAGCCCTATATGGCAGGAACTCACTGCTCTTTCCATAAGACGGCGCATGCATGTCCAGGACACCGTGCGCTGACCGTGCCTAATTAAGCCACGATAGGCCCCTTCCTGGTTCCTCGCATTGACGTGAGCAGCGTTACATGAGACCCTAGAGCTCACGTATATCCATGATAAGGCGTCCTCACTGACTTGTTTGAACTGCTCTGCTCTGCCCTGGTCCAACAGGCAAGACCCTCATGTGCGCCGAAGCAACTCCCGCCGAGCAGAAGAACGGCAACTTCAAGACATGCAAGGACGCCTCCGACTTGCCCTGGGGGGTCCAGAGCGGAACCGACATCCCCAAGCAGGACATCCGTTGTGCCGGCCAGGCATTCTGCAAGGTGAAGACATTACCCTAAACCCTAAGTTAAACCCTAAATTCGAAGTTACCCTAGCTTGTGATCAGCATCTACACCTGGCTGCATACCACAGGTATCATCTCTGCTGCTCACCTTTACCTTTTGCGCAAGCATGGTATTAGTATAGGGTTTCTGGAACCTTTGTAATGGCGGCTGATCAAGGGTATGCTACCACACCCAGTATGTACAGCCCAGCTCAGCTGTATTGACAGGGCTGTCTGTAACTATATCTGTGACTGCATCCATTGGCCCGCTGACTGTACATGACCATCATAGTGACTACAACCCTGAACTAGTAACCGACCGGACCAGTAGCCACTTGCTGTTTCTTTACTTCTTCATAAAGCTCAGCCATCATTCATGGCCATTTACATTAGCAAGCGAGGTTTTACCCCAGCAACATGCATCAAAAATGTTTCACAATGGCTTGCATTCTAGCCCATACATTATTCAAAACTCCCTTCAGATATCTGGAGCATGGGCAGACTGTGTAATCATGCCATCTAGTGAGATTATAATCATGCCATCTAGTGAGATTATAATCATGCCATCTAGTGAGATTATAATCATGCCATCTAGTGAGATTATCATCATGCTATCTAGTGAGATTATAATCATGCCATCTAGTGAGATTATAATCATGCCATCTAGTGAGATTATAATCGTGCCATCTAGTGAGATTATAATCGTGCCATCTAGTGAGATTATAATCATGCCATCTAGTGAGATTATCTTGCAGCATTCTATACTTGTTTCCTTCGCACCTTTGTCCCCTAGCTTTTGTTTCCATCACAAAGCCTGCGGCTCTCGTCTTCTCATCCCTCCCTGCATCTGCTTTTGCTCTGGATTATTTCTGCTACGGTATTGTTAGTACAATAATGTAATTAACTACCTTCAAAGATGGCGGCACTGTCATTGTGTAAATAACCTCTATAATCGCTGAACGAAGCCCCCACCCCCTACCCCGCCCGCTTCACAGGTGTGTGGCAAGGACTCTGCTGTGAAGATCGCATGCTTCAAGAACAGTGCTTGCAAGGCCTTCACATACAGCACCAAGGAGGGATGTGGATACCTCAAGAGCACAGCCGCAAAGTCTGCCACCAAAGCCACTGCAGGCTGGACCCTCTACACCCTGCCCTCCGCGACAGCGGTCGAGGGGTAAAAACATGGGATATTTCATCCCAAAGATCGGCAAAAAATGTTCTGTGTGTCATCAGATCTGAAGTGAGCTGGTCGTCTCAGGGTGTCGCAGCCTGTTGGATTTGTAGGCCTGGATCGTATCTTGAAGTATTTATGCCTCATGCTTTTTGCGGGAAGGAATCCGCCTAAGAGTTTACATCCTGCTGCTGTTGGCGGTGGATATGGGAGGTAGATGTGGCTTTAGAAGCATTTCTGGCCGCATACAGAAAACAAGCTGAGCAAGAGCTCCAGCTATCAGTCGTGCACTGCTTTGCTTTGCTATAGTTTTTATGTACTATGTATATGTTTGTAGCAAGTGCCAGTATGAAGCTAACTGGTGGATGCTGCTGTGCCTCCAATGGCCGTGGTGCCTTCACTTCAGATGGCTCCACCGGCTGAAGATCAGCAGTGCCCAGCTTGGAGCTTCTTGGAGCAATTCCTCTGGCAGTGTGGGTAGGCAGGAAGCATCTCTTGTCCTCTCGTACATGGCCCAGCCCTTGTGTCTATGCTATCAAGATGGTTGGAAAAAGTTTTGTAAGGGATGGTTGGAAAGCCGACGTGATTTCGACACTGGATGTCCTGGATATGCTTTCAAAGTTATTGGTTAGGACCTAATAAGTTGACTAATCATTGGGCTCCAAGTAGGTCATCCCCTTTTGAAGTCAACTGTAATATGGGAAGGAGGTGTGTGGATGTTGCCAAGAGCTAGCCAGCCAGGTCACTGCTTGATCAATCCAGTTGACCTTGATCGACACCTTCTCTTCAGATTACAGTCCTTCTGCTTTGGATTCTGTTGAGTTGGACACATTCAGGAATTTGAGTGTTTTTGTTGTCTGATGATGGGCGTAATTGAATTCAGTAGGTAATCTTCTTTAGTTGCCATGAAGCTGAGGTTGGCTCTTCTCGGGCGCCCCACAGTGATGAGCCAATGGGTAATCTGGTAATCTTGATCCCTTTGGCGGGGGGCTTGGCATACAGTGCATTAAGGTGTTGGTACCAAGAAAATTGTTTGTTCTATAGTACAGTTGGTTGCAAAAGTTTTGGCCCAAAACTCAGATTTTGTTAGGAAATGGTCTGCTTCTGTGAAATGGCATGGCCGTTCATTGCTCTCTTGCACAGGCAGCTTCTGTATGAGGTCCAGGTTGTCACCAATGGGTGCGGTCAGCATCTCTGTTGCTCTGTGTTGCTTGGCTGCTGAGAAAAGCAGGGGTCTTGCAAGGGAGACAGCGGAGGCATTTTTGCTGCTTTTTAAGGGGGTAAATGCTGAGAACTGCCAGCAGGCACAGGTGCCCTTTCTTTACTGTTTAGGGGCAGTAGCATATAGACCAGGTGTGAAGCAGGTGCAGGGGCTATACCAGTTCAATGGCAGGGCAGGTGGGGGTAGGCAGGGCATGCGAGAAGTTGGGGCAAGTGCAAGGCTGAGCTGAGAGGGCTGTGGGAGGGGAGCAGATGGGGTGTGGGGCTGGCAACCACAGGAGGGGCAGAGGTGGAAGGGGAGAGCCACGTTATAAAAAGCAGGAGGGCTATAGGAACAGGGGGGAGGCTTGCTGGTCTGCGTCTGCGGCTAAGGCTAAGGCTGGCTGGCTGGCTTTTATATAGTATATTTATAGGGCACGCCCGGGGCTCGAACTCGGGACGTCTCGCGTGCGAGGCTACTTGTGGTACCACTTGGGCATACCAACTGCAGCACATTGATGCTCTGCCTGTTTACTTTCTTAAACATAAATGGTTGTAAATCAGGTCTTGCTGCTGCTGCTTAAACCCCAGCCTTATGTTCCGGCCAAAACTTTTGCAACCAACTGTGGACATTGCTTCTGCTGCTGCTGTTTGACAGAGGCAAGGGCTTTGGCTTGGGGCAGGGCTGGTTTAAGGTACCAGGGGCTGGACCTATGCAACAATCACAGCCAGGGTGAATAAATTGTTGCATGTGCTGGCAACCCATGACGGGGGCCCTTCCTACCCCTACCCTCACCAGCTGCAGCAGTACCCTAAGCAAATACCAACAACTGAGATACCTTGACTTGCACACTTCCCCTGGTAGCACATGCCATAGGACATTACAGCTGGAGCAGGGGCTGTCTCTGAAGCTGCCTGTGCCATGCGGAATACCCAAAGGGCATATCTGGCGCCCCCAAAGCAGGGTATACCCCCAGCACATGTAGCGAGCTGCTGTTCTAGCTGCAGGTGGAGCATGATTGGCATAGCCGATGTGGTATTGTAGAAAGGGGGAGCGGTGCTGAATAAAAACATATGCTTTGAGGAGGTTGTTGAGAGATCTGCTAGCACTATCATGGCAAGATCTGGTGGAAAGTGTTAAAACAGCAGTAGCAAGGGCACGTCGGGTCTAGAAGGTGGTGCTGCACCGAAGGGATATGCGTAACATGTCTTGTTTTACAACAAGCCTGGCCCAGTGAACAACTCTGTAGTATGCTAGACCTTGTTTCAAGCAGTGACAGGTGACAAAGAAAACAGTCCTCCAAAGTGGTGGTGACAGCGTGGGTGACAGCCTTGCAGCATAGGCCCGTCTCGCCCGCCGCTGATTGCAGCATGTAGAAGGAAGCTTCCTACCATCAAACTGGCATGCAAAGCACACCAGCTTCTGTTAATACTGAATCCTTGGCAGTGACCTTGAAGCTTATGGTAAGATTGCCAGAAGCAGGGCCCCTCCAGCAGGGGAAGCATCCATGTTGAAAACCACACTTTTTGCTGCCTGTAGCAATGCTCAGCATTGCAGGGATAGCTAATGTGGGGCCTGCTGTGCAGAGCATGCATGACTGCAGCTAGTGACATGGTACTGTAAAGCCAAGGAAAGCTTGCTGATAAATGGGAGAAGTTCCATTCCATGCACCCTAACTCAGGTGACCACAGGGGCGTACCCACTTTTGACCAAAATCTGAAAAGTCAGCTCAAGCACTTTCTCAATGCGGTTGCGGTTGCCACCAATTTAGCACAGCAGGCAATAATTGCATCAACAAGTTCTTTGCAACAGGCTAGACACAGCTGTTATCTCTGCTTGCACTTGAGGAAACAGGAGGTGCAAACATTGGACACAGTTGGTTGCAAAAGTTTTGGCCCAAAACTCAGATTTTGTTAGGAAATGGTCTGCTTCTGTGAAATGGCATGGCCGTTCATTGCTCTCTTGCACAGGCAGCTTCTGTATGAGGTCCAGGTTGTCACCAATGGGTGCGGTCAGCATCTCTGTTGCTCTGTGTTGCTTGGCTGCTGAGAAAAGCAGGGGTCTTGCAAGGGAGACAGCGGAGGCATTTTTGCTGCTTTTTAAGGGGGTAAATGCTGAGAACTGCCAGCAAGCACAGGTGCCCTTTCTTTACTGTTTAGGGGCAGTAGCATATAGACCAGGTGTGAAGCAGGTGCAGGGGCTATACCAGTTCAATGGCAGGGCAGGTGGGGGTAGGCAGGGCATGCGAGAAGTTGGGGCAAGTGCAAGGCTGAGCTGAGAGGGCTGTGGGAGGGGAGCAGATGGGGTGTGGGGCTGGCAACCACAGGAGGGGCAGAGTTGGAAGGGGAGAGCCACGTTAAAAAAAGCAGGAGGGCTATAGGAACAGGGGGGAGGCTTGCTGGTCTGCGTCTGCGGCTAAGGCTAAGGCTGGCTGGCTGGCTTTTATATAGTATATTTATAGGGCACGCCCGGGGCTCGAACTCGGGACGTCTCGCGTGCGAGGCTACTTGTGGTACCACTTGGGCATACCAACTGCAGCACATTGATGCTCTGCCTGTTTACTTTCTTAAACATAAATGGTTGTAAATCAGGTCTTGCTGCTGCTGCTTAAACCCCAGCCTTATGTTCCGGCCAAAACTTTTGCAACCAACTGTATATACAGTCGTTGTGCAGGTGTGTCAGTCTATATACAGCTTAATAGTGGGGCAGCTGGCTGCATTGTATCAAGCACCACACGAACAAAGTGGCTACATTCAGGTCACAGTGCAACGTTTCCCTCATACATATCAACCGCACTTCAGTGTGATGTGATTGCATTTCAGGTTATTAATGTCCATATGCTGGAAGATCAATACTTATTGGTTGAAGACTTAGCTGCGGCATGTGGGACTGTGTGGGTCGAGCAACTTGCAGAGGATGTAGCCTTTGTGGGGTTTTACAAGGCTTCTTTGGAGCGGGGCCATCAGAAGATCGCATGGCAGCGGATCGGGATGGAATCCAAGGATGCCTGACGACTGCATCGTCCCTGTGGGGTTTTGAGTCTGTTGACCAAGCTATGTGGCCCAAGATTTTGGCTTGGCTTGAGCCCTTGCTGCAGTGTGATTAATTGTAATGGCAGTTGGAGTTGCTCAGAATGGGTGTAACTTCAGTGTGTGACTCAGCGTGGTGAAACTGTTCTACCGTATATGATACCCGGCTCATCTGCAGTTCGATTTGCTCAAAGCAGGTAGTGTTTGTATTTCCGTACAATCGTACAAGAGTTGGGGTCTGTCTCATCAGACAACCACCCGTGGGGCCAGGATGCAGGCCGACCGCGCGGCCTGCGTGGGATGTCAGACAAAGGCTGTGCATTCGGCACCAAGCATGTAACTGTTATTATATCATTTCTGAGTATCCACCATCAAATTGAAGCGGTGTACACGGTGGGTGCCCACGGCAACGGCGCCGTAGGCAGGGTGAGTGCGATGGGCCCCAGCCAAACCGGGTACTGCAACCGAAGTGATTGTATTGTAGGCTACTTCGCGCTCATCCGGTATGCGACGGCTCCGGTAAAGGACACGAGAGGGAGAAATCAAGGCCACTAAGAACAGGGCACCAATAGCCAGTCAGCGGTTTGCCTTCAGGCGTACTCATCGTAGGCCACCGCCAACCAAGCAGCACACGGATCTCAATTAATCAATCAAACGCATAACGAGCTATACCAAAAGGTCAACCAAAAGCATGCTGTACACGACAGCTTATGAATGGGGTCACACAACCTCATGGCATGCCGGCCAGCGTGATGAACTACCCCTTGCGCGGCAGGCGGATCACTCACCAGGCCACAGAGAAACAGCAGGCAAGATTGCAAACAGAATAAACAAAGATGGAGTGGTAGCAAGATGCAAGGGGATGCAGATCCTTTGGCCGAGATGAAGCATGACGGCTGTGGGAGCTGCTATTGGCTCCCAGCACAACAAGAGCTGACCCCCTCTGCTGTTGCTGCATAACAAACAAACAGAAAATGTGAAGGCGTGGCTGCACCAACCCAGCTACTAGGTCAAACCGACCAACACACCGGGGTCAAGCCCCATTCTCTACACAACGGAACGGGTGATACCACAGGAATGGAAAAAGGACCAACACATAATAACAAAAAACAAACAAAAATTTAAGGTGCGGCAATAAGATACCTACACACAGATTGCACTGCAGCTTGCTGGTGCCTCTTGCCAGAAACCCTTGCGAGGTGCCCTCTTGCCCTTCATGACTGAACTCCCAGAGCGCCCTGCTATGAAACCACTTCACTGATGAGCTGACACCTGCTCTCCCTGTCAGCGGGCCAACCCACATTCACTCACACCTAACAGGAGGCAGCCATGCCTTGCCTTCGGTGATACCCCATACACGGATGTGAAACAAGCGCACATGCAGTATTCCACCAGGCTCCATGCCACCCACATGCCCCAGCCACCCCAACCTGTTGGTTGTGATAATGGCAGCTAGCCGATGCAGTACTACATGCTGACCTTACATTTGCACGCCAATCAGAGAGCTTGCCCCAAGGATGCTATTATGGTAGTTTTTGTGCACCGGCTTGAGCATAAGTGACTCCTCCTTTGGCGGGCCACATGTCCCAGTCCCAAACAGAACAATCAACAAGGATCCCTGATGTCTCAGGGGGTTGCCCTGAATGGCAGGAACCATGCACGACACAAGCAGAGAGGGCCAGTTGTAGCTTGTGCCATGAGGACCCACAATCGCAAAGAGAATACAAAATTAGAAACATGCAGGTGGTAATGCAGAAGGTTGATAGGTTGGTCGAACGTGTGATCAGATGGATCCAGACAAACAGTATATGGAACCACCAACCAAGAGTCCAGGCATGTACGAGCATGTTTGACTTCCATCTGCCAGTGTGCCAATATGTGTCTCCTGAGTTTGTGGTCTGAATCATCCACTGACTGCACTGCTTAGAATCAGCACGGGCTGCACATCTGCCCGATGCTCATACCACGTGCTCGAGGCACTGCAGCTTCATTAGCTACAACTTACTCCCTATTTGAGTCTGAATAGGCCCTGTGCAAGGGACAGAAAATTCCAGCACAGTCTGCTGAGAACCGGTAAACAGCAAACACACTCCAGATCAAATTGCACTTGCATAGCGCCACAACCAAGGAGTTGGGCTACTTCTGCACTACCTCTTAATAGAACTCATGATGATTGGCAGTAGCTTACTGGCAACCCAGAACTTGCAGATCGTAATCGTAAAGAGCTTTACCAATGTACTGCCTTGTGTGCCACAACAACCACTGCCTGCTGCAAGCACAGAAATGTTCCCCGGGTCGTAAGCGTCTGTTCAGAGTGCTTTAGAACTCACTGCTACCACACCTGCTGCACACACTTTGGACCTTTATGCAATAAGGACAAAGAAAAGGCAACACTTTTTGCACATTACTGTGTTTCACAGGTGCTTTAATGTGACGATATCACATCTACTGAACCAGAACATTTATGAGTCATGCAAGTATGAGACCCAAGAAATTGTGCATACATATTTGTCACAAGACTGCTTCAGACATAGACACTTTTCCCAGATGTCAGGACGCATTGTACATACAAAACGTACCCTATTGAAACGCTTGTCAGCCCCTTCTTACAAAAGCAATTGCAATTCAGTGCCCGCTTGTAAGAACTACATGTGAACTGATTGAGCCACATTACAGGGCACTGGCCATTCCAACACAGATCTGACAGGTAGGAGATATTAATCAAGGCCATCTAAGCTTTCCCTCAAGAGTACCCTCCCTGTCAGAATACCTTGCATGTTCCCCACTTAGCACATGCAGGAGAGAGGCAACACCCCATGTGACCACCAGCTGCTTGTACATACCAATACTTCCCGACCACACACGCCCCTGACGCAAGAGATCACTGCTCTTTGTCAATAACACTGACATCTGGAAAACGTTATAAAGCTGTTGAATGCCAGCCGCGGCACCTTGGCTGCTTGCACCAACTCCGGCCCAGACTTCAGAGGCCAGCTTTGTAACCATGAAGGCACCTTGCAGAAGGACATTATTCATGACATGCCATAGCACAATGTGCCGGGATCCTGGCGACATATGCCTAGACAAAACACATGAATAACATCAAAACTGCCAGCAGCTTGGCCCCTGCTCACTCTCCCTCAGCCATGTTGACGTTAATCAAAACCACCTGCCTTTTGCTCCCATCTGCCACACCCACAGCACCTCCAACAACTAACAAGCCCTGCCCTTTTTTCACAGCCTCCCCTGCCCCACCTCCACCTACTGCCAACCCCCCCTCCTTCCTGGTGGGTGCCCCCGGACTGACACCACCAGCACCATTGGGAAAAGCCTGCTTCACAGCAGCAGCTGCTAGACCCCTGCATGTGCCTGCACCAAAAGCACTTCCACCAGCACCAACACCTAGAACGCTTCCACCAGCACCAGCAGCACCACCCCCACCAGTAATGCTCACCCCAGCACCCCCCACAAAGTGACTGCTACTACCAAAGCCAGCAGGTCCTTGGAGGTTCAGCTGGTTTCCGGCAGCTTCTGCAGGCATCCCCGGCCAAGCCCCCAGCATCCCACTGCCCACAACCGCTTGGAACCCTCCTCCATGCACACCCCCAAACCCTGGTGCCATGCCCCCTAGTGGCATAGAAGGTGGAAGCATACCAAAGCTGAAGCCTCCTGAAGGGCCAACCATCATGAGGGGCGCCCCGTAGAGCATGTTCAAGCCTGATGAGCTTGGAGGCACAGCATTAGGACTAGCAGCAGCAGCAGGGGGAGCAGTTTGCTTGCGGCTGCGCGCTGCTGGTGGCGGCTTGCCTATGTTCTTGAGATGCTGAGTTCCCTTCTTGGCTGCTGCATTAGCTGCAGCAAGCATCTCTCCAGGGGCTTTGGCCCCCCTCCACGGATGCTGCTGCTGTGCTGTGGTAGGATTTCCCACTACTCTACCCCGCTGCTGCTGCTGGTAGTAGCCGTCCCCGCCCTGATCCTCATCCCAGTCCTCACTGTCATCCTCACTCTCATCCTCCCGCTCCTGCTGGAAAGCAATCCAAGCCTTGCCTAGGCTTGCCATAGATTCACTCTCGACACTTTCCCTAGTGTCTGGCTGCTCTTGTTCCTGGCCGATCATGGCCTTAGCTGCTGCTGCTACATCTGCCTGCCTGCTGTTTGTAGTGGGGGGCACCTCATTCTCTGGCAGATGCTGTCCCTCGGCGAGGAAGGCCTTAGCAGCTGCTACTGCTGCCTGCCTGCTGTTTGTAGTAGGCAGCACCTTGGTCTCTGTTACCTGCTGTCCCAAGCCAAGAAAGGCCTTCGCTGCTGCTACTGCTTCCTGCCTGCTGCTGAAAGCGGGCAGCACACAGGGAATTCCCATGGCCTGGTCGGCATTTAAGGCATCCCCAGGGTCTGCTTCATACTGTGGGCTGGAGCTGTTCTGAGCTCCAGTTTGGCCCAACTGCTGCAGCACCTTGTCCGTCAAGTTAATGGCAGCTGCAATTTGCTCCTTTACGAAGCAAACATTCTCATGCAGAATCTGCAGCCGCTGTGCGTCTGATAGCCCAGGCTGCTTAAGATCCTCTGCCAAGCTGGCCAATGGCTCCTCAGTCAGGAAACCGGAGGCTGCTTGGATCAGCTGTGCGCATGCTTCTAAGTCTTCATCTGCTGGACTGCCTGCCAGCTGTGTTCCTGGCTGCTGCTGCTGCTGCTGTGGGCCCTGCTGCATGTTGGCTGCTTGCTGTTGCTGCTGTGCCACTAGAAGCCTGGCTTGCAAAGGCAGGCCAGGATGGAGGGTGACAGGAACCTTCTGAAGTTGTTTGTTCAGTGCGAGCTCCAGCCGTACAGTTGCCAAGTCAACGCCACAGGCCTGGAAGACCTGCATGCAGACACCAACAGACTTTAAATACTACAGCACAGATGCTTTCCATCATTGCCAACTTCAATACTCAAAGAGTGCCTTGCTAAAGCACGTTGGCATATGCATGCCCTGGTGGCAGAAGTGGGGATGTGTGCGGCAACTATGCTGATCGTGATTGTGTGCATAATACAAATGGGTTGCTTACCAGGCCTGGGTTGAGAAGGTTGTTGGTGAAAGTCAAACCATCCATTTGAGCCATCACATCAGCATAGGCCGCTGCAACATAGATCTCCGGTGTGAACCCCACGCTGATTGTACTGTTGACCATACGGTTACGGTCCCTGTGTGGTGGTACAGAACACCAAGTGCTGAAAGAAGTGAAGTGTAAAGTGGGTGACGTTGCAGTGCTTGTAAGCAGATCACTTGCCCTGCAGCTGAAGGCTTTGATGCGAATTGATGAATTTGCAGATGAGAAGTGCTGCTTTGGTATAATTGCAGAGAAGGTCCTTGCCACTGGGATGGCCTGTCTATGGCTTCTTTTAAGGCACTTGAATGGGGCCAACATGCCGCAGCTTCCAAGTCGGTGCTGCATGATGGTATGCTCTTCAAAAAGTGGCAGCTAATAAAGCAACTGAGATGGAAAGCGTACCCGAAAACCTTCACTTTGCTCGTCACGTAGTAGTTCCCTCCATCGGTAACCACGTGATGCAGCTTCTGCAAAGTTGCAACCTCAGATCAGGCAAGTGGTCTCAGCAGATTTCAAGTCGCCTACAGGTACGCTATCTATCTTCAAGACATGGAAACCCTTGCTTCAGATCCACACGCTCTGAACAGCTGCCGGCTGCAACTGACGATGGAAACCGGGGAGTGGGCTTACTTGTCTCGTGCCATCCAAGTGAAGTATCTCTGCCACTTGAAGCTTCACCATAATTGTGGGTAGGGAGGTAGATGGGTGTTCTGCATCAACCAGAAAGAATGCGCTCAGTCCCATGAGGAGGGTCGACGGACCGGGGTTATCGTGCGAAGGTGGGGCTGCTCCTGAGGACAAATGCGGAACAATTGGGCTTTTAGGACACCTGCACCTTTACTGTGCTAGAACTATGGCAGGCAGTGAGGGCTTGGTTCGCTTCTTCCACTTTGGCGGTCAAAACCAAGAGGGCGACCCTGGGCCTGTTCGTGACTGCTTCGTTCCAGCAGTGCTTACCTCCCACAACCACATATATCTGGAAGATCTAAGAGGCTTCCTGTCTCCTTTTGATTGCTGGCACGATATGCAAGGGAGGCGCGTACATCTGAAAGGGCCCGAAGTGCGACAAGTTGCCAGTGTATAAAACGGTGGGAAACGACCACCATGCAGCAGTCTCACTGCATAATTTTAAAGCTGCGTACGCTTAATCTGGAGCATGGAGCCTCATGCGCTTTTGGTGCGTTCATCGAGTGAGGTCAGAAGTCAGAGTCCACGAGGGCATAGCGAGCCCTGGAGCCTTTGTGCATATCGGATATGGCAAGAGCAGGCAAGGCAGGCAAGAGCGAGCACTCAAGAGCAGAGACAGCAGGCCATATTTACTGTAAAAAAGCAACGACACATTGTCCTTTGGGCTACGAGTTCTAGAGCTTGAGTCTTCGGGGACATCTTCCGTGCTTGTGACTTTTCGTGGGTCATGTGATGGATTGTGCCAGGACCATTAATGATTCCTTGAATGCTTAAAGTGTGTCTGCAACAGCTCTTGGAGGTTTTTATGCAGGTCAAGCCTTGCAAGACAAATAGGGGAACTGTTACTGATGAGGACCACCTCGGCTCGCACCAGTCGTTCAGCCTGCCGTTTTAGCCCTGCGGCGAAGCACGTGCACTACGCAGTGGTAGCTGCAGAAGACTGTGGGCGCCTGCATCTACCTTTTGGGGCCGACTGTGACGTGCGGTGCGGAAGTCATCTGGAGGTGTGTCCCCAACAACAAGCTGCCGCAGAAGACGTTTTGTCCCCGGTCTTCGTAGGTAAGACGCTCCGAGTCACACGCACGGGCACCATAGCTCCGCTGCCCTTTGGGGCTTTGTATTGGGAGGGACCATTGCATGACTATCGGCTTAGCTGATAGGGGGAGGTGACATCTTGTAGCGGATAGGGGGAGGTGACATCTTGCAGCGGAGTAGCTTGGTTGGCAGAGCGCTTGCTCTTGAGCAAGAGGCCTGGGTTCGAGCCCCAGCTCCGCTGCCCATTGGGGCTTTGTATTGGGAGGGACCATTGCATGACTATCGGCTTAGCTGATAGGGGGAGGTGACATCTTGCAGCGGAGTAGCTTAGTTGGCAGAGCGCTTGCTCTTGAGCAAGAGGCCTGGGTTCGAGCCCCAGCTCCGCTGCCCATTGGGGCTTGGTATTGGGAGGGACCATTGCATGACTATCGGCTTAGCTGATAGGGGGAGGTGACATCTTGCAGCGGAGTAGCTTAGTTGGCAGAGCGCTTGCTCAATAGCGCTTGCTCTTGAGCAAGAGGCCTGGGTTCGAGCCCCAGCTCCGCTGCCCTTTGGGGCTTTGTATTGGGAGAGACCATTGCATGACTATCGGCTTAGCTGATAGGGGAAGGTGACATCTTGTAGCGGAGTAGCTTAGTTGGCAGAGTGCTTGCTCTTGAGCAAGAGGCCTGGGTTCGAGCCCCAGCTCCGCTGCCCTTTGGGGCTTTGTATTGGGAGGGACCATTGCATGACTACCGGCTTAGCTGATAGGGGGAGGTGACATCTTGTAGCGGAGTAGCTTAGTTGGAAGAGCGCTTGCTCTTGAGCAAGAGGCCTGGGTTCAAGCCCCAGCTCCGCTGCCCATTGGGGCTTTGTATTGGGAGGGACCATTGCATGACTATCGCATGACTATCGGCTTAGCTGATAGGGGGAGGTGACATCTTGTAGCGGAGTAGCTTAGTTGGCAGAGCGCTTGCTCTTGAGCAAGAGGCCTGGGTTCGAGCCCCAGCTCCGCTGCCCTTTGGGGCTTTGTATTGGGAGGGACCATTGCATGACTATCGGCTTAGCTGATAGGGGGAGGTGACATCTTGCAGCGGAGTAGCTTAGTTGGCAGAGCGCTTGCTCTTGAGCAAGAGGCCTGGGTTCGAGCCCCAGCTCCGCTGCCCTTTGGGGCTTGGTATTGGGAGGGACCATTGCATGACTATCGGCTTAGCTGATAGGGGGAGGTGACATCTTGTAGCGGAGTAGCTTAGTTGGCAGAGCGCTTGCTCTTGAGCAAGAGGCCTGGGTTCGAGCCCCAGCTCCGCTGCCCTTTGGGGCTTTGTATTGGGAGGGACCATTGCATGACTATCGGCTTAGCTGATAGGGGGAGGTGCCATCGTGTAGCGGAGTAGCTTAGTTGGCAGAGCGCTTGCTCTTGAGCAAGAGGCCTGGGTTCGAGCCCCAGCTCCGCTGCCCTTTGGGGCTTGGTATTGGGAGGGACCATTGCATGACTATCGGCTTAGCTGATAGGGGGAGGTGACATCTTGTAGCGGAGTAGCTTAGTTGGCAGAGCGCTTGCTCTTGAGCAAGAGGCCTGGGTTCGAGCCCCAGCTCCGCTGCCCTTTGGGGCTTTGTATTGGGAGGGACCATTGCATGACTATCGGCTTAGCTGATAGGGGGAGGTGACATCTTGTAGCGGAGTAGCTTAGTTGGCAGAGCGCTTGCTCTTGAGCAAGAGGCCTGGGTTCGAGCCCCAGCTCCGCTGCCCTTTGGGGCTTGGTATTGGGAGGGACCATTGCATGACTATCGGCTTAGCTGATAGGGGGAGGTGACATCTTGTAGCGGAGTAGCTTAGTTGGCAGAGCGCTTGCTCTTGAGCAAGAGGCCTGGGTTCGAGCCCCAGCTCCGCTGCCCTTTGGGGCTTTGTATTGGGAGGGACCATTGCATGACTATCGGCTTAGCTGATAGGGGGAGGTGACATCTTGTAGCGGAGTAGCTTAGTTGGAAGAGCGCTTGCTCTTGAGCAAGAGGCCTGGGTTCAAGCCCCAGCTCCGCTGCCCATTGGGGCTTTGTATTGGGAGGGACCATTGCATGACTATCGCATGACTATCGGCTTAGCTGATAGGGGGAGGTGACATCTTGTAGCGGAGTAGCTTAGTTGGCAGAGCGCTTGCTCTTGAGCAAGAGGCCTGGGTTCGAGCCCCAGCTCCGCTGCCCTTTGGGGCTTTGTATTGGGAGGGACCATTGCATGACTATCGGCTTAGCTGATAGGGGGAGGTGACATCTTGCAGCGGAGTAGCTTAGTTGGCAGAGCGCTTGCTCTTGAGCAAGAGGCCTGGGTTCGAGCCCCAGCTCCGCTGCCCTTTGGGGCTTTGTATTGGGAGGGACCATTGCATGACTATCGGCTTAGCTGATAGGGGGAGGTGACATCTTGTAGCGGAGTAGCTTAGTTGGCAGAGCGCTTGCTCTTGAGCAAGAGGCCTGGGTTCGAGCCCCAGCTCCGCTGCCCTTTGGGGCTTTGTATTGGGAGGGACCATTGCATGACTATCGGCTTAGCTGATAGGGGGAGGTGCCATCGTGTAGCGGAGTAGCTTAGTTGGCAGAGCGCTTGCTCTTGAGCAAGAGGCCTGGGTTCGAGCCCCAGCTCCGCTGCCCTTTGGGGCTTGGTATTGGGAGGGACCATTGCATGACTATCGGCTTAGCTGATAGGGGGAGGTGACATCTTGTAGCGGAGTAGCTTAGTTGGCAGAGCGCTTGCTCTTGAGCAAGAGGCCTGGGTTCGAGCCCCAGCTCCGCTGCCCTTTGGGGCTTTGTATTGGGAGGGACCATTGCATGACTATCGGCTTAGCTGATAGGGGGAGGTGACATCTTGTAGCGGAGTAGCTTAGTTGGCAGAGCGCTTGCTCTTGAGCAAGTGGCCTGGGTTCGAGCCCCAGCTCCGCTGCCCTTTGGGGCTTTGTATTGGGAGGGACCATTGCATGACTATCGGCTTAGCTGATAGGGGGAGGTGACATCTTGTAGCGGAGTAGCTTAGTTGGCAGAGCGCTTGCTCTTGAGCAAGAGGCCTGGGTTCGAGCCCCAGCTCCGCTGCCCTTTGGGGCTTTGTATTGGGAGGGACCATTGCATGACTATCGGCTTAGCTGATAGGGGGAGGTGACATCTTGTAGCGGAGTAGCTTAGTTGGCAGAGCGCTTGCTCTTGAGCAAGAGGCCTGGGTTCAAACCCCAGCTCCGCTGCCCTTTGGGGCTTTGTATTGGGAGGGACCATTGCATGACTATCGGCTTAGCTGATAGGGGGAGGTGACATCTTGTAGCGGAGTAGCTTAGTTGGCAGAGCGCTTGCTCTTGAGCAAGAGGCCTGGGTTCGAGCCCCAGCTCCGCTGCCCTTTGGGGCTTTGTATTGGGAGGGACCATTGCATGACTATCGGCTTAGCTGATAGGGGGAGGTGACATCTTGTAGCGGAGTAGCTTAGTTGGCAGAGCGCTTGCTCTTGAGCAAGAGGCCTGGGTTCGAGCCCCAGCTCCGCTGCCCTTTGGGGCTTTGTATTGGGAGGGACCATTGCATGACTATCGGCTTAGCTGATAGGGGGAGGTGACATCTTGTAGCGGAGTAGCTTAGTTGGAAGAGCGCTTGCTCTTGAGCAAGAGGCCTGGGTTCAAGCCCCAGCTCCGCTGCCCATTGGGGCTTTGTATTGGGAGGGACCATTGCATGACTATCGCATGACTATCGGCTTAGCTGATAGGGGGAGGTGACATCTTGTAGCGGAGTAGCTTAGTTGGCAGAGCGCTTGCTCTTGAGCAAGAGGCCTGGGTTCGAGCCCCAGCTCCGCTGCCCTTTGGGGCTTTGTATTGGGAGGGACCATTGCATGACTATCGGCTTAGCTGATAGGGGGAGGTGACATCTTGCAGCGGAGTAGCTTAGTTGGCAGAGCGCTTGCTCTTGAGCAAGAGGCCTGGGTTCAAACCCCAGCTCCGCTGCCCTTTGGGGCTTTGTATTGGGAGGGACCATTGCATGACTATCGGCTTAGCTGATAGGGGGAGGTGACATCTTGTAGCGGAGTAGCTTAGTTGGCAGAGCGCTTGCTCTTGAGCAAGAGGCCTGGGTTCGAGCCCCAGCTCCGCTGCCCTTTGGGGCTTTGTATTGGGAGGGACCATTGCATGACTATCGGCTTAGCTGATAGGGGGAGGTGACATCTTGTAGCGGAGTAGCTTAGTTGGCAGAGCGCTTGCTCTTGAGCAAGAGGCCTGGGTTCGAGCCCCAGCTCCGCTGCCCTTTGGGGCTTTGTATTGGGAGGGACCATTGCATGACTATCGGCTTAGCTGATAGGGGGAGGTGACATCTTGTAGCGGAGTAGCTTAGTTGGAAGAGCGCTTGCTCTTGAGCAAGAGGCCTGGGTTCAAGCCCCAGCTCCGCTGCCCATTGGGGCTTTGTATTGGGAGGGACCATTGCATGACTATCGCATGACTATCGGCTTAGCTGATAGGGGGAGGTGACATCTTGTAGCGGAGTAGCTTAGTTGGCAGAGCGCTTGCTCTTGAGCAAGAGGCCTGGGTTCGAGCCCCAGCTCCGCTGCCCTTTGGGGCTTTGTATTGGGAGGGACCATTGCATGACTATCGGCTTAGCTGATAGGGGGAGGTGACATCTTGCAGCGGAGTAGCTTAGTTGGCAGAGCGCTTGCTCTTGAGCAAGAGGCCTGGGTTCGAGCCCCAGCTCCGCTGCCCTTTGGGGCTTTGTATTGGGAGGGACCATTGCATGACTATCGGCTTAGCTGATAGGGGGAGGTGACATCTTGTAGCGGAGTAGCTTAGTTGGCAGAGCGCTTGCTCTTGAGCAAGAGGCCTGGGTTCGAGCCCCAGCTCCGCTGCCCTTTGGGGCTTTGTATTGGGAGGGACCATTGCATGACTATCGGCTTAGCTGATAGGGGGAGGTGACATCTTGTAGCGGAGTAGCTTAGTTGGCAGAGCGCTTGCTCTTGAGCAAGAGGCCTGGGTTCGAGCCCCAGCTCCGCTGCCCTTTGGGGCTTTGTATTGGGAGGGACCATTGCATGACTATCGGCTTAGCTGATAGGGGGAGGTGACATCTTGTAGCGGAGTAGCTTAGTTGGAAGAGCGCTTGCTCTTGAGCAAGAGGCCTGGGTTCGAGCCCCAGCTCCGCTGCCCTTTGGGGCTTTGTATTGGGAGGGACCATTGCATGACTATCGGCTTAGCTGATAGGGGGAGGTGACATCTTGTAGCGGAGTAGCTTAGTTGGAAGAGCGCTTGCTCTTGAGCAAGAGGCCTGGGTTCAAGCCCCAGCTCCGCTGCCCATTGGGGCTTTGTATTGGGAGGGACCATTGCATGACTGTCGCATGACTATCGGCTTAGCTGATAGGGGGAGGTGACATCTT
This sequence comes from Pseudopediastrum boryanum, assembly GCA_963556185.1. Taxonomy (NCBI): domain Eukaryota; kingdom Viridiplantae; phylum Chlorophyta; class Chlorophyceae; order Sphaeropleales; family Hydrodictyaceae; genus Pseudopediastrum; species Pseudopediastrum boryanum. Next base: position 5,529,933 of record OY744498.1, read on the forward strand.
GTAGCGGAGTAGCTTAGTTGGCAGAGCGCTTGCTCTTGAGCAAGAGGCCTGGGTTCGAGCCCCAGCTCCGCTGCCCTTTGGGGCTTTGTATTGGGAGGGACCATTGCATGACTATCGGCTTAGCTGATAGGGGGAGGTGACATCTTGCAGCGGAGTAGCTTAGTTGGCAGAGCGCTTGCTCTTGAGCAAGAGGCCTGGGTTCGAGCCCCAGCTCCGCTGCCCTTTGGGGCTTTGTATTGGGAGGGACCATTGCATGACTATCGGCTTAGCTGATAGGGGGAGGTGACATCTTGTAGCGGAGTAGCTTAGTTGGCAGAGCGCTTGCTCTTGAGCAAGAGGCCTGGGTTCGAGCCCCAGCTCCGCTGCCCTTTGGGGCTTTGTATTGGGAGGGACCATTGCATGACTATCGGCTTAGCTGATAGGGGGAGGTGACATCTTGTAGCGGAGTAGCTTAGTTGGCAGAGCGCTTGCTCTTGAGCAAGAGGCCTGGGTTCGAGCCCCAGCTCCGCTGCCCTTTGGGGCTTTGTATTGGGAGGGACCATTGCATGACTATCGGCTTAGCTGATAGGGGGAGGTGACATCTTGTAGCGGAGTAGCTTAGTTGGAAGAGCGCTTGCTCTTGAGCAAGAGGCCTGGGTTCAAGCCCCAGCTCCGCTGCCCATTGGGGCTTTGTATTGGGAGGGACCATTGCATGACTGTCGCATGACTATCGGCTTAGCTGATAGGGGGAGGTGACATCTTGTAGCGGAGTAGCTTAGTTGGCAGAGCGCTTGCTCTTGAGCAAGAGGCCTGGGTTCGAGCCCCAGCTCCGCTGCCCTTTGGGGCTTTGTATTGGGAGGGACCATTGCATGACTATCGGCTTAGCTGATAGGGGGAGGTGACATCTTGCAGCGGAGTAGCTTAGTTGGCAGAGCGCTTGCTCTTGAGCAAGAGGCCTGGGTTCGAGCCCCAGCTCCGCTGCCCTTTGGGGCTTTGTATTGGGAGGGACCATTGCATGACTATCGGCTTAGCTGATAGGGGGAGGTGACATCTTGTAGCGGAGTAGCTTAGTTGGCAGAGCGCTTGCTCTTGAGCAAGAGGCCTGGGTTCGAGCCCCAGCTCCGCTGCCCTTTGGGGCTTTGTATTGGGAGGGACCATTGCATGACTATCGGCTTAGCTGATAGGGGGAGGTGACATCTTGTAGCGGAGTAGCTTAGTTGGCAGAGCGCTTGCTCTTGAGCAAGAGGCCTGGGTTCGAGCCCCAGCTCCGCTGCCCTTTGGGGCTTTGTATTGGGAGGGACCATTGCATGACTATCGGCTTAGCTGATAGGGGGAGGTGACATCTTGCAGCGGAGTAGCTTAGTTGGCAGAGCGCTTGCTCTTGAGCAAGAGGCCTGGGTTCAAGCCCCAGCTCCGCTGCCCATTGGGGCTTTGTATTGGGAGGGACCATTGCATGACTGTCGCATGACTATCGGCTTAGCTGATAGGGGGAGGTGACATCTTGTAGCGGAGTAGCTTAGTTGGCAGAGCGCTTGCTCTTGAGCAAGAGGCCTGGGTTCGAGCCCCAGCTCCGCTGCCCTTTGGGGCTTTGTATTGGGAGGGACCATTGCATGACTATCGGCTTAGCTGATAGGGGGAGGTGACATCTTGCAGCGGAGTAGCTTAGTTGGCAGAGCGCTTGCTCTTGAGCAAGAGGCCTGGGTTCGAGCCCCAGCTCCGCTGCCCTTTGGGGCTTTGTATTGGGAGGGACCATTGCATGACTATCGGCTTAGCTGATAGGGGGAGGTGACATCTTGTAGCGGAGTAGCTTAGTTGGCAGAGCGCTTGCTCTTGAGCAAGAGGCCTGGGTTCGAGCCCCAGCTCCGCTGCCCTTTGGGGCTTTGTATTGGGAGGGACCATTGCATGACTATCGGCTTAGCTGATAGGGGGAGGTGACATCTTGTAGCGGAGTAGCTTAGTTGGCAGAGCGCTTGCTCTTGAGCAAGAGGCCTGGGTTCGAGCCCCAGCTCCGCTGCCCTTTGGGGCTTTGTATTGGGAGGGACCATTGCATGACTATCGGCTTAGCTGATAGGGGGAGGTGACATCTTGTAGCGGAGTAGCTTAGTTGGAAGAGCGCTTGCTCTTGAGCAAGAGGCCTGGGTTCAAGCCCCAGCTCCGCTGCCCATTGGGGCTTTGTATTGGGAGGGACCATTGCATGACTGTCGCATGACTATCGGCTTAGCTGATAGGGGGAGGTGACATCTTGTAGCGGAGTAGCTTAGTTGGCAGAGCGCTTGCTCTTGAGCAAGAGGCCTGGGTTCGAGCCCCAGCTCCGCTGCCCTTTGGGGCTTTGTATTGGGAGGGACCATTGCATGACTATCGGCTTAGCTGATAGGGGGAGGTGACATCTTGCAGCGGAGTAGCTTAGTTGGCAGAGCGCTTGCTCTTGAGCAAGAGGCCTGGGTTCGAGCCCCAGCTCCGCTGCCCTTTGGGGCTTTGTATTGGGAGGGACCATTGCATGACTATCGGCTTAGCTGATAGGGGGAGGTGACATCTTGTAGCGGAGTAGCTTAGTTGGCAGAGCGCTTGCTCTTGAGCAAGAGGCCTGGGTTCGAGCCCCAGCTCCGCTGCCCTTTGGGGCTTTGTATTGGGAGGGACCATTGCATGACTATCGGCTTAGCTGATAGGGGGAGGTGACATCTTGTAGCGGAGTAGCTTAGTTGGCAGAGCGCTTGCTCTTGAGCAAGAGGCCTGGGTTCGAGCCCCAGCTCCGCTGCCCTTTGGGGCTTTGTATTGGGAGGGACCATTGCATGACTATCGGCTTAGCTGATAGGGGGAGGTGACATCTTGCAGCGGAGTAGCTTAGTTGGCAGAGCGCTTGCTCTTGAGCAAGAGGCCTGGGTTCGAGCCCCAGCTCCGCTGCCCTTTGGGGCTTTGTATTGGGAGGGACCATTGCATGACTATCGGCTTAGCTGATAGGGGGAGGTGACATCTTGTAGCGGAGTAGCTTAGTTGGAAGAGCGCTTGCTCTTGAGCAAGAGGCCTGGGTTCAAGCCCCAGCTCCGCTGCCCATTGGGGCTTTGTATTGGGAGGGACCATTGCATGACTGTCGCATGACTATCGGCTTAGCTGATAGGGGGAGGTGACATCTTGTAGCGGAGTAGCTTAGTTGGCAGAGCGCTTGCTCTTGAGCAAGAGGCCTGGGTTCGAGCCCCAGCTCCGCTGCCCTTTGGGGCTTTGTATTGGGAGGGACCATTGCATGACTATCGGCTTAGCTGATAGGGGGAGGTGACATCTTGCAGCGGAGTAGCTTAGTTGGCAGAGCGCTTGCTCTTGAGCAAGAGGCCTGGGTTCGAGCCCCAGCTCCGCTGCCCTTTGGGGCTTTGTATTGGGAGGGACCATTGCATGACTATCGGCTTAGCTGATAGGGGGAGGTGACATCTTGTAGCGGAGTAGCTTAGTTGGCAGAGCGCTTGCTCTTGAGCAAGAGGCCTGGGTTCGAGCCCCAGCTCCGCTGCCCTTTGGGGCTTTGTATTGGGAGGGACCATTGCATGACTATCGGCTTAGCTGATAGGGGGAGGTGACATCTTGTAGCGGAGTAGCTTAGTTGGCAGAGCGCTTGCTCTTGAGCAAGAGGCCTGGGTTCGAGCCCCAGCTCCGCTGCCCTTTGGGGCTTGGTATTGGGAGGGACCATTGCATGACTATCGGCTTAGCTGATAGGGGGAGGTGACATCTTGTAGCGGAGTAGCTTAGTTGGAAGAGCGCTTGCTCTTGAGCAAGAGGCCTGGGTTCAAGCCCCAGCTCCGCTGCCCATTGGGGCTTTGTATTGGGAGGGACCATTGCATGACTGTCGCATGACTATCGGCTTAGCTGATAGGGGGAGGTGACATCTTGTAGCGGAGTAGCTTAGTTGGCAGAGCGCTTGCTCTTGAGCAAGAGGCCTGGGTTCGAGCCCCAGCTCCGCTGCCCTTTGGGGCTTTGTATTGGGAGGGACCATTGCATGACTATCGGCTTAGCTGATAGGGGGAGGTGACATCTTGTAGCGGAGTAGCTTAGTTGGAAGAGCGCTTGCTCTTGAGCAAGAGGCCTGGGTTCAAGCCCCAGCTCCGCTGCCCATTGGGGCTTTGTATTGGGAGGGACCATTGCATGACTGTCGCATGACTATCGGCTTAGCTGATAGGGGGAGGTGACATCTTGTAGCGGAGTAGCTTAGTTGGCAGAGCGCTTGCTCTTGAGCAAGAGGCCTGGGTTCGAGCCCCAGCTCCGCTGCCCATTGGGGCTTTGTATTGGGAGGGACCATTGCATGACTGTCGCATGACTATCGGCTTAGCTGATAGGGGGAGGTGACATCTTGTAGCGGAGTAGCTTAGTTGGCAGAGCGCTTGCTCTTGAGCAAGAGGCCTGGGTTCGAGCCCCAGCTCCGCTGCCCTTTGGGGCTTTGTATTGGGAGGGACCATTGCATGACTATCGGCTTAGCTGATAGGGGGAGGTGACATCTTGCAGCGGAGTAGCTTAGTTGGCAGAGCGCTTGCTCTTGAGCAAGAGGCCTGGGTTCGAGCCCCAGCTCCGCTGCCCTTTGGGGCTTTGTATTGGGAGGGACCATTGCATGACTATCGGCTTAGCTGATAGGGGGAGGTGACATCTTGTAGCGGAGTAGCTTAGTTGGCAGAGCGCTTGCTCTTGAGCAAGAGGCCTGGGTTCGAGCCCCAGCTCCGCTGCCCTTTGGGGCTTTGTATTGGGAGGGACCATTGCATGACTATCGGCTTAGCTGATAGGGGGAGGTGACATCTTGTAGCGGAGTAGCTTAGTTGGCAGAGCGCTTGCTCTTGAGCAAGAGGCCTGGGTTCGAGCCCCAGCTCCGCTGCCCTTTGGGGCTTTGTATTGGGAGGGACCATTGCATGACTATCGGCTTAGCTGATAGGGGGAGGTGACATCTTGTAGCGGAGTAGCTTAGTTGGAAGAGCGCTTGCTCTTGAGCAAGAGGCCTGGGTTCAAGCCCCAGCTCCGCTGCCCATTGGGGCTTTGTATTGGGAGGGACCATTGCATGACTATCGGCTTAGCTGATAGGGGGAGGTGACATCTTGTAGCGGAGTAGCTTAGTTGGAAGAGCGCTTGCTCTTGAGCAAGAGGCCTGGGTTCAAGCCCCAGCTCCGCTGCCCATTGGGGCTTTGTATTGGGAGGGACCATTGCATGACTATCGCATGACTATCGGCTTAGCTGATAGGGGGAGGTGACATCTTGTAGCGGAGTAGCTTAGTTGGCAGAGCGCTTGCTCTTGAGCAAGAGGCCTGGGTTCGAGCCCCAGCTCCGCTGCCCTTTGGGGCTTTGTATTGGGAGGGACCATTGCATGACTATCGGCTTAGCTGATAGGGGGAGGTGACATCTTGCAGCGGAGTAGCTTAGTTGGCAGAGCGCTTGCTCTTGAGCAAGAGGCCTGGGTTCGAGCCCCAGCTCCGCTGCCCTTTGGGGCTTTGTATTGGGAGGGACCATTGCATGACTATCGGCTTAGCTGATAGGGGGAGGTGACATCTTGTAGCGGAGTAGCTTAGTTGGCAGAGCGCTTGCTCTTGAGCAAGAGGCCTGGGTTCGAGCCCCAGCTCCGCTGCCCTTTGGGGCTTTGTATTGGGAGGGACCATTGCATGACTATCGGCTTAGCTGATAGGGGGAGGTGACATCTTGTAGCGGAGTAGCTTAGTTGGCAGAGCGCTTGCTCTTGAGCAAGAGGCCTGGGTTCGAGCCCCAGCTCCGCTGCCCTTTGGGGCTTTGTATTGGGAGGGACCATTGCATGACTATCGGCTTAGCTGATAGGGGGAGGTGACATCTTGTAGCGGATTAGCTTAGTTGGCAGAGCGCTTGCTCTTGAGCAAGAGGCCTGGGTTCGAGCCCCAGCTCCGCTGCCCTTTGGGGCTTTGTATTGGGAGGGACCATTGCATGACTATCGGCTTAGCTGATAGGGGGAGGTGACATCTTGTAGCGGAGTAGCTTAGTTGGAAGAGCGCTTGCTCTTGAGCAAGAGGCCTGGGTTCAAGCCCCAGCTCCGCTGCCCATTGGGGCTTTGTATTGGGAGGGACCATTGCATGACTGTCGCATGACTATCGGCTTAGCTGATAGGGGGAGGTGACATCTTGTAGCGGAGTAGCTTAGTTGGCAGAGCGCTTGCTCTTGAGCAAGAGGCCTGGGTTCGAGCCCCAGCTCCGCTGCCCATTGGGGCTTTGTATTGGGAGGGACCATTGCATGACTGTCGCATGACTATCGGCTTAGCTGATAGGGGGAGGTGACATCTTGTAGCGGAGTAGCTTAGTTGGCAGAGCGCTTGCTCTTGAGCAAGAGGCCTGGGTTCGAGCCCCAGCTCCGCTGCCCTTTGGGGCTTTGTATTGGGAGGGACCATTGCATGACTATCGGCTTAGCTGATAGGGGGAGGTGACATCTTGCAGCGGAGTAGCTTAGTTGGCAGAGCGCTTGCTCTTGAGCAAGAGGCCTGGGTTCGAGCCCCAGCTCCGCTGCCCTTTGGGGCTTTGTATTGGGAGGGACCATTGCATGACTATCGGCTTAGCTGATAGGGGGAGGTGACATCTTGTAGCGGAGTAGCTTAGTTGGCAGAGCGCTTGCTCTTGAGCAAGAGGCCTGGGTTCGAGCCCCAGCTCCGCTGCCCTTTGGGGCTTTGTATTGGGAGGGACCATTGCATGACTATCGGCTTAGCTGATAGGGGGAGGTGACATCTTGTAGCGGAGTAGCTTAGTTGGCAGAGCGCTTGCTCTTGAGCAAGAGGCCTGGGTTCGAGCCCCAGCTCCGCTGCCCTTTGGGGCTTTGTATTGGGAGGGACCATTGCATGACTATCGGCTTAGCTGATAGGGGGAGGTGACATCTTGTAGCGGAGTAGCTTAGTTGGAAGAGCGCTTGCTCTTGAGCAAGAGGCCTGGGTTCAAGCCCCAGCTCCGCTGCCCATTGGGGCTTTGTATTGGGAGGGACCATTGCATGACTATCGGCTTAGCTGATAGGGGGAGGTGACATCTTGTAGCGGAGTAGCTTAGTTGGAAGAGCGCTTGCTCTTGAGCAAGAGGCCTGGGTTCAAGCCCCAGCTCCGCTGCCCATTGGGGCTTTGTATTGGGAGGGACCATTGCATGACTATCGCATGACTATCGGCTTAGCTGATAGGGGGAGGTGACATCTTGTAGCGGAGTAGCTTAGTTGGCAGAGCGCTTGCTCTTGAGCAAGAGGCCTGGGTTCGAGCCCCAGCTCCGCTGCCCTTTGGGGCTTTGTATTGGGAGGGACCATTGCATGACTATCGGCTTAGCTGATAGGGGGAGGTGACATCTTGCAGCGGAGTAGCTTAGTTGGCAGAGCGCTTGCTCTTGAGCAAGAGGCCTGGGTTCGAGCCCCAGCTCCGCTGCCCTTTGGGGCTTTGTATTGGGAGGGACCATTGCATGACTATCGGCTTAGCTGATAGGGGGAGGTGACATCTTGTAGCGGAGTAGCTTAGTTGGCAGAGCGCTTGCTCTTGAGCAAGAGGCCTGGGTTCGAGCCCCAGCTCCGCTGCCCTTTGGGGCTTTGTATTGGGAGGGACCATTGCATGACTATCGGCTTAGCTGATAGGGGGAGGTGACATCTTGTAGCGGAGTAGCTTAGTTGGCAGAGCGCTTGCTCTTGAGCAAGAGGCCTGGGTTCGAGCCCCAGCTCCGCTGCCCTTTGGGGCTTTGTATTGGGAGGGACCATTGCATGACTATCGGCTTAGCTGATAGGGGGAGGTGACATCTTGTAGCGGAGTAGCTTAGTTGGAAGAGCGCTTGCTCTTGAGCAAGAGGCCTGGGTTCGAGCCCCAGCTCCGCTGCCCTTTGGGGCTTTGTATTGGGAGGGACCATTGCATGACTATCGGCTTAGCTGATAGGGGGAGGTGACATCTTGTAGCGGAGTAGCTTAGTTGGAAGAGCGCTTGCTCTTGAGCAAGAGGCCTGGGTTCAAGCCCCAGCTCCGCTGCCCATTGGGGCTTTGTATTGGGAGGGACCATTGCATGACTGTCGCATGACTATCGGCTTAGCTGATAGGGGGAGGTGACATCTTGTAGCGGAGTAGCTTAGTTGGCAGAGCGCTTGCTCTTGAGCAAGAGGCCTGGGTTCGAGCCCCAGCTCCGCTGCCCTTTGGGGCTTTGTATTGGGAGGGACCATTGCATGACTATCGGCTTAGCTGATAGGGGGAGGTGACATCTTGCAGCGGAGTAGCTTAGTTGGCAGAGCGCTTGCTCTTGAGCAAGAGGCCTGGGTTCGAGCCCCAGCTCCGCTGCCCTTTGGGGCTTTGTATTGGGAGGGACCATTGCATGACTATCGGCTTAGCTGATAGGGGGAGGTGACATCTTGTAGCGGAGTAGCTTAGTTGGCAGAGCGCTTGCTCTTGAGCAAGAGGCCTGGGTTCGAGCCCCAGCTCCGCTGCCCTTTGGGGCTTTGTATTGGGAGGGACCATTGCATGACTATCGGCTTAGCTGATAGGGGGAGGTGACATCTTGTAGCGGAGTAGCTTAGTTGGAAGAGCGCTTGCTCTTGAGCAAGAGGCCTGGGTTCAAGCCCCAGCTCCGCTGCCCATTGGGGCTTTGTATTGGGAGGGACCATTGCATGACTGTCGCATGACTATCGGCTTAGCTGATAGGGGGAGGTGACATCTTGTAGCGGAGTAGCTTAGTTGGCAGAGCGCTTGCTCTTGAGCAAGAGGCCTGGGTTCGAGCCCCAGCTCCGCTGCCCTTTGGGGCTTTGTATTGGGAGGGACCATTGCATGACTATCGGCTTAGCTGATAGGGGGAGGTGACATCTTGCAGCGGAGTAGCTTAGTTGGCAGAGCGCTTGCTCTTGAGCAAGAGGCCTGGGTTCGAGCCCCAGCTCCGCTGCCCTTTGGGGCTTTGTATTGGGAGGGACCATTGCATGACTATCGGCTTAGCTGATAGGGGGAGGTGACATCTTGTAGCGGAGTAGCTTAGTTGGCAGAGCGCTTGCTCTTGAGCAAGAGGCCTGGGTTCGAGCCCCAGCTCCGCTGCCCTTTGGGGCTTTGTATTGGGAGGGACCATTGCATGACTATCGGCTTAGCTGATAGGGGGAGGTGACATCTTGTAGCGGAGTAGCTTAGTTGGCAGAGCGCTTGCTCTTGAGCAAGAGGCCTGGGTTCGAGCCCCAGCTCCGCTGCCCTTTGGGGCTTTGTATTGGGAGGGACCATTGCATGACTATCGGCTTAGCTGATAGGGGGAGGTGACATCTTGTAGCGGAGTAGCTTAGTTGGAAGAGCGCTTGCTCTTGAGCAAGAGGCCTGGGTTCAAGCCCCAGCTCCGCTGCCCATTGGGGCTTTGTATTGGGAGGGACCATTGCATGACTATCGCATGACTATCGGCTTAGCTGATAGGGGGAGGTGACATCTTGTAGCGGAGTAGCTTAGTTGGCAGAGCGCTTGCTCTTGAGCAAGAGGCCTGGGTTCGAGCCCCAGCTCCGCTGCCCTTTGGGGCTTGGTATTGGGAGGGACCATTGCATGACTATCGGCTTAGCTGATAGGGGGAGGTGACATCTTGTAGCGGAGTAGCTTAGTTGGCAGAGCGCTTGCTCTTGAGCAAGAGGCCTGGGTTCGAGCCCCAGCTCCGCTGCCCTTTGGGGCTTTGTATTGGGAGGGACCATTGCATGACTATCGGCTTAGCTGATAGGGGGAGGTGACATCTTGTAGCGGAGTAGCTTAGTTGGAAGAGCGCTTGCTCTTGAGCAAGAGGCCTGGGTTCAAGCCCCAGCTCCGCTGCCCATTGGGGCTTTGTATTGGGAGGGACCATTGCATGACTATCGCATGACTATCGGCTTAGCTGATAGGGGGAGGTGACATCTTGTAGCGGAGTAGCTTAGTTGGCAGAGCGCTTGCTCTTGAGCAAGAGGCCTGGGTTCGAGCCCCAGCTCCGCTGCCCTTTGGGGCTTTGTATTGGGAGGGACCATTGCATGACTATCGGCTTAGCTGATAGGGGGAGGTGACATCTTGCAGCGGAGTAGCTTAGTTGGCAGAGCGCTTGCTCTTGAGCAAGAGGCCTGGGTTCGAGCCCCAGCTCCGCTGCCCTTTGGGGCTTTGTATTGGGAGGGACCATTGCATGACTATCGGCTTAGCTGATAGGGGGAGGTGACATCTTGCAGCGGAGTAGCTTAGTTGGCAGAGCGCTTGCTCTTGAGCAAGAGGCCTGGGTTCGAGCCCCAGCTCCGCTGCCCTTTGGGGCTTGGTATTGGGAGGGACCATTGCATGACTATCGGCTTAGCTGATAGGGGGAGGTGACATCTTGCAGCGGAGTAGCTTAGTTGGCAGAGCGCTTGCTCTTGAGCAAGAGGCCTGGGTTCGAGCCCCAGCTCCGCTGCCCTTTGGGGCTTGGTATTGGGAGGGACCATTGCATGACTATCGGCTTAGCTGATAGGGGGAGGTGACATCTTGTAGCGGAGTAGCTTAGTTGGCAGAGCGCTTGCTCTTGAGCAAGAGGCCTGGGTTCGAGCCCCAGCTCCGCTGCCCTTTGGGGCTTTGTATTGGGAGGGACCATTGCATGACTATCGGCTTAGCTGATAGGGGGAGGTGCCATCGTGTAGCGGAGTAGCTTAGTTGGCAGAGCGCTTGCTCTTGAGCAAGAGGCCTGGGTTCGAGCCCCAGCTCCGCTGCCCTTTGGGGCTTGGTATTGGGAGGGACCATTGCATGACTATCGGCTTAGCTGATAGGGGGAGGTGACATCTTGTAGCGGATTAGCTTAGTTGGCAGAGCGCTTGCTCTTGAGCAAGAGGCCTGGGTTCGAGCCCCAGCTCCGCTGCCCTTTGGGGCTTTGTATTGGGAGGGACCATTGCATGACTATCGGCTTAGCTGATAGGGGGAGGTGACATCTTGTAGCGGAGTAGCTTAGTTGGCAGAGCGCTTGCTCTTGAGCAAGTGGCCTGGGTTCGAGCCCCAGCTCCGCTGCCCTTTGGGGCTTTGTATTGGGAGGGACCATTGCATGACTATCGGCTTAGCTGATAGGGGGAGGTGACATCTTGTAGCGGAGTAGCTTAGTTGGCAGAGCGCTTGCTCTTGAGCAAGAGGCCTGGGTTCGAGCCCCAGCTCCGCTGCCCTTTGGGGCTTTGTATTGGGAGGGACCATTGCATGACTATCGGCTTAGCTGATAGGGGGAGGTGACATCTTGTAGCGGAGTAGCTTAGTTGGCAGAGCGCTTGCTCTTGAGCAAGAGGCCTGGGTTCGAGCCCCAGCTCCGCTGCCCTTTGGGGCTTTGTATTGGGAGGGACCATTGCATGACTATCGGCTTAGCTGATAGGGGGAGGTGACATCTTGTAGCGGAGTAGCTTAGTTGGCAGAGCGCTTGCTCTTGAGCAAGAGGCCTGGGTTCGAGCCCCAGCTCCGCTGCCCTTTGGGGCTTTGTATTGGGAGGGACCATTGCATGACTATCGGCTTAGCTGATAGGGGGAGGTGACATCTTGTAGCGGAGTAGCTTAGTTGGCAGAGCGCTTGCTCTTGAGCAAGAGGCCTGGGTTCGAGCCCCAGCTCCGCTGCCCTTTGGGGCTTTGTATTGGGAGGGACCATTGCATGACTATCGGCTTAGCTGATAGGGGGAGGTGACATCTTGTAGCGGAGTAGCTTAGTTGGCAGAGCGCTTGCTCTTGAGCAAGAGGCCTGGGTTCGAGCCCCAGCTCCGCTGCCCTTTGGGGCTTTGTATTGGGAGGGACCATTGCATGACTATCGGCTTAGCTGATAGGGGGAGGTGACATCTTGTAGCGGAGTAGCTTAGTTGGAAGAGCGCTTGCTCTTGAGCAAGAGGCCTGGGTTCAAGCCCCAGCTCCGCTGCCCATTGGGGCTTTGTATTGGGAGGGACCATTGCATGACTATCGCATGACTATCGGCTTAGCTGATAGGGGGAGGTGACATCTTGTAGCGGAGTAGCTTAGTTGGCAGAGCGCTTGCTCTTGAGCAAGAGGCCTGGGTTCGAGCCCCAGCTCCGCTGCCCTTTGGGGCTTTGTATTGGGAGGGACCATTGCATGACTATCGGCTTAGCTGATAGGGGGAGGTGACATCTTGTAGCGGAGTAGCTTAGTTGGCAGAGCGCTTGCTCTTGAGCAAGAGGCCTGGGTTCGAGCCCCAGCTCCGCTGCCCTTTGGGGCTTTGTATTGGGAGGGACCATTGCATGACTATCGGCTTAGCTGATAGGGGGAGGTGACATCTTGTAGCGGAGTAGCTTAGTTGGCAGAGCGCTTGCTCTTGAGCAAGAGGCCTGGGTTCAAGCCCCAGCTCAGCTGCCCATTGGGGCTTTGTATTGGGAGGGACCATTGCATGACTATCGCATGACTATCGGCTTAGCTGATAGGGGGAGGTGACATCTTGTAGCGGAGTAGCTTAGTTGGCAGAGCGCTTGCTCTTGAGCAAGAGGCCTGGGTTCGAGCCCCAGCTCCGCTGCCCTTTGGGGCTTTGTATTGGGAGGGACCATTGCATGACTATCGGCTTAGCTGATAGGGGGAGGTGACATCTTGTAGCGGAGTAGCTTAGTTGGCAGAGCGCTTGCTCTTGAGCAAGAGGCCTGGGTTCGAGCCCCAGCTCCGCTGCCCTTTGGGGCTTTGTATTGGGAGGGACCATTGCATGACTATCGGCTTAGCTGATAGGGGGAGGTGACATCTTGTAGCGGAGTAGCTTAGTTGGCAGAGCGCTTGCTCTTGAGCAAGAGGCCTGGGTTCGAGCCCCAGCTCCGCTGCCCTTTGGGGCTTTGTATTGGGAGGGACCATTGCATGACTATCGGCTTAGCTGATAGGGGGAGGTGACATCTTGTAGCGGAGTAGCTTAGTTGGAAGAGCGCTTGCTCTTGAGCAAGAGGCCTGGGTTCAAGCCCCAGCTCCGCTGCCCATTGGGGCTTTGTATTGGGAGGGACCATTGCATGACTATCGCATGACTATCGGCTTAGCTGATAGGGGGAGGTGACATCTTGTAGCGGAGTAGCTTAGTTGGCAGAGCGCTTGCTCTTGAGCAAGAGGCCTGGGTTCGAGCCCCAGCTCCGCTGCCCTTTGGGGCTTTGTATTGGGAGGGACCATTGCATGACTATCGGCTTAGCTGATAGGGGGAGGTGACATCTTGTAGCGGAGTAGCTTAGTTGGCAGAGCGCTTGCTCTTGAGCAAGAGGCCTGGGTTCGAGCCCCAGCTCCGCTGCCCTTTGGGGCTTTGTATTGGGAGGGACCATTGCATGACTATCGGCTTAGCTGATAGGGGGAGGTGACATCTTGTAGCGGAGTAGCTTAGTTGGCAGAGCGCTTGCTCTTGAGCAAGAGGCCTGGGTTCGAGCCCCAGCTCCGCTGCCCTTTGGGGCTTTGTATTGGGAGGGACCATTGCATGACTATCGGCTTAGCTGATAGGGGGAGGTGACATCTTGTAGCGGAGTAGCTTAGTTGGAAGAGCGCTTGCTCTTGAGCAAGAGGCCTGGGTTCAAGCCCCAGCTCCGCTGCCCATTGGGGCTTTGTATTGGGAGGGACCATTGCATGACTATCGCATGACTATCGGCTTAGCTGATAGGGGGAGGTGACATCTTGTAGCGGAGTAGCTTAGTTGGCAGAGCGCTTGCTCTTGAGCAAGAGGCCTGGGTTCGAGCCCCAGCTCCGCTGCCCTTTGGGGCTTTGTATTGGGAGGGACCATTGCATGACTATCGGCTTAGCTGATAGGGGGAGGTGACATCTTGCAGCGGAGTAGCTTAGTTGGCAGAGCGCTTGCTCTTGAGGAAGAGGCCTGGGTTCGAGCCCCAGCTCCGCTGCCCTTTGGGGCTTTGTATTGGGAGGGACCATTGCATGACTATCGCATGACTATCGGCTTAGCTGATAGGGGGAGGTGACATCTTGTAGCGGAGTAGCTTAGTTGGCAGAGCGCTTGCTCTTGAGCAAGAGGCCTGGGTTCGAGCCCCAGCTCCGCTGCCCTTTGGGGCTTTGTATTGGGAGGGACCATTGCATGACTATCGGCTTAGCTGATAGGGGGAGGTGACATCTTGCAGCGGAGTAGCTTAGTTGGCAGAGCGCTTGCTCTTGAGGAAGAGGCCTGGGTTCGAGCCCCAGCTCCGCTGCCCTTTGGGGCTTTGTATTGGGAGGGACCATTGCATGACTATCGGCTTAGCTGATAGGGGGAGGTGACATCTTGTAGCGGAGTAGCTTAGTTGGCAGAGCGCTTGCTCTTGAGCAAGTGGCCTGGATTCGAGCCCCAGCTCCGCTGCCCTTTGGGGCTTTGTATTGGGAGGGACCATTGCATGACTATCGGCTTAGCTGATAGGGGGAGGTGACATCTTGTAGCGGAGTAGCTTAGTTGGCAGAGCGCTTGCTCTTGAGCAAGAGGCCTGGGTTCGAGCCCCAGCTCCGCTGCCCTTTGGGGCTTTGTATTGGGAGGGACCATTGCATGACTATCGGCTTAGCTGATAGGGGGAGGTGACATCTTGTAGCGGAGTAGCTTAGTTGGCAGAGCGCTTGCTCTTGAGCAAGAGGCCTGGGTTCGAGCCCCAGCTCCGCTGCCCTTTGGGGCTTTGTATTGGGAGGGACCATTGCATGACTATCGGCTTAGCTGATAGGGGGAGGTGACATCTTGTAGCGGAGTAGCTTAGTTGGCAGAGCGCTTGCTCTTGAGCAAGAGGCCTGGGTTCGAGCCCCAGCTCCGCTGCCCTTTGGGGCTTTGTATTGGGAGGGACCATTGCATGACTATCGGCTTAGCTGATAGGGGGAGGTGACATCTTGTAGCGGAGTAGCTTAGTTGGCAGAGCGCTTGCTCTTGAGCAAGAGGCCTGGGTTCGAGCCCCAGCTCCGCTGCCCTTTGGGGCTTTGTATTGGGAGGGACCATTGCATGACTATCGGCTTAGCTGATAGGGGGAGGTGACATCTTGTAGCGGAGTAGCTTAGTTGGCAGAGCGCTTGCTCTTGAGCAAGAGGCCTGGGTTCGAGCCCCAGCTCCGCTGCCCTTTGGGGCTTTGTATTGGGAGGGACCATTGCATGACTATCGGCTTAGCTGATAGGGGGAGGTGACATCTTGTAGCGGAGTAGCTTAGTTGGAAGAGCGCTTGCTCTTGAGCAAGAGGCCTGGGTTCAAGCCCCAGCTCCGCTGCCCATTGGGGCTTTGTATTGGGAGGGACCATTGCATGACTATCGCATGACTATCGGCTTAGCTGATAGGGGGAGGTGACATCTTGTAGCGGAGTAGCTTAGTTGGCAGAGCGCTTGCTCTTGAGCAAGAGGCCTGGGTTCGAGCCCCAGCTCCGCTGCCCTTTGGGGCTTTGTATTGGGAGGGACCATTGCATGACTATCGGCTTAGCTGATAGGGGGAGGTGACATCTTGTAGCGGAGTAGCTTAGTTGGCAGAGCGCTTGCTCTTGAGCAAGAGGCCTGGGTTCGAGCCCCAGCTCCGCTGCCCTTTGGGGCTTTGTATTGGGAGGGACCATTGCATGACTATCGGCTTAGCTGATAGGGGGAGGTGACATCTTGTAGCGGAGTAGCTTAGTTGGAAGAGCGCTTGCTCTTGAGCAAGAGGCCTGGGTTCAAGCCCCAGCTCCGCTGCCCATTGGGGCTTTGTATTGGGAGGGACCATTGCATGACTATCGCATGACTATCGGCTTAGCTGATAGGGGGAGGTGACATCTTGTAGCGGAGTAGCTTAGTTGGCAGAGCGCTTGCTCTTGAGCAAGAGGCCTGGGTTCGAGCCCCAGCTCCGCTGCCCTTTGGGGCTTTGTATTGGGAGGGACCATTGCATGACTATCGGCTTAGCTGATAGGGGGAGGTGACATCTTGCAGCGGAGTAGCTTAGTTGGCAGAGCGCTTGCTCTTGAGCAAGAGGCCTGGGTTCGAGCCCCAGCTCCGCTGCCCTTTGGGGCTTGGTATTGGGAGGGACCATTGCATGACTATCGGCTTAGCTGATAGGGGGAGGTGACATCTTGTAGCGGAGTAGCTTAGTTGGCAGAGCGCTTGCTCTTGAGCAAGAGGCCTGGGTTCGAGCCCCAGCTCCGCTGCCCTTTGGGGCTTTGTATTGGGAGGGACCATTGCATGACTATCGGCTTAGCTGATAGGGGGAGGTGCCATCGTGTAGCGGAGTAGCTTAGTTGGCAGAGCGCTTGCTCTTGAGCAAGAGGCCTGGGTTCAAACCCCAGCTCCGCTGCCCTTTGGGGCTTTGTATTGGGAGGGACCATTGCATGACTATCGGCTTAGCTGATAGGGGGAGGTGCCATCGTGTAGCGGAGTAGCTTAGTTGGCAGAGCGCTTGCTCTTGAGCAAGAGGCCTGGGTTCGAGCCCCAGCTCCGCTGCCCTTTGGGGCTTTGTATTGGGAGGGACCATTGCATGACTATCGGCTTAGCTGATAGGGGGAGGTGCCATCGTGTAGCGGAGTAGCTTAGTTGGCAGAGCGCTTGCTCTTGAGCAAGAGGCCTGGGTTCAAACCCCAGCTCCGCTGCCCTTTGGGGCTTTGTATTGGGAGGGACCATTGCATGACTATCGGCTTAGCTGATAGGGGGAGGTGACATCTTGTAGCGGAGTAGCTTAGTTGGCAGAGCGCTTGCTCTTGAGCAAGAGGCCTGGGTTCGAGCCCCAGCTCCGCTGCCCTTTGGGGCTTTGTATTGGGAGGGACCATTGCATGACTATCGGCTTAGCTGATAGGGGGAGGTGACATCTTGTAGCGGAGTAGCTTAGTTGGCAGAGCGCTTGCTCTTGAGCAAGAGGCCTGGGTTCGAGCCCCAGCTCCGCTGCCCTTTGGGGCTTTGTATTGGGAGGGACCATTGCATGACTATCGGCTTAGCTGATAGGGGGAGGTGCCATCGTGTAGCGGAGTAGCTTAGTTGGCAGAGCGCTTGCTCTTGAGCAAGAGGCCTGGGTTCAAACCCCAGCTCCGCTGCCCTTTGGGGCTTTGTATTGGGAGGGACCATTGCATGACTATCGGCTTAGCTGATAGGGGGAGGTGACATCTTGTAGCGGAGTAGCTTAGTTGGCAGAGCGCTTGCTCTTGAGCAAGAGGCCTGGGTTCGAGCCCCAGCTCCGCTGCCCTTTGGGGCTTTGTATTGGGAGGGACCATTGCATGACTATCGGCTTAGCTGATAGGGGGAGGTGACATCTTGTAGCGGAGTAGCTTAGTTGGCAGAGCGCTTGCTCTTGAGCAAGAGGCCTGGGTTCGAGCCCCAGCTCCGCTGCCCTTTGGGGCTTTGTATTGGGAGGGACCATTGCATGACTATCGGCTTAGCTGATAGGGGGAGGTGACATCTTGTAGCGGAGTAGCTTAGTTGGCAGAGCGCTTGCTCTTGAGCAAGAGGCCTGGGTTCAAACCCCAGCTCCGCTGCCCTTTGGGGCTTTGTATTGGGAGGGACCATTGCATGACTATCGGCTTAGCTGATAGGGGGAGGTGACATCTTGTAGCGGAGTAGCTTAGTTGGCAGAGCGCTTGCTCTTGAGCAAGAGGCCTGGGTTCAAACCCCAGCTCCGCTGCCCTTTGGGGCTTTGTATTGGGAGGGACCATTGCATGACTATCGGCTTAGCTGATAGGGGGAGGTGACATCTTGTAGCGGAGTAGCTTAGTTGGAAGAGCGCTTGCTCTTGAGCAAGAGGCCTGGGTTCGAGCCCCAGCTCCGCTGCCCTTTGGGGCTTTGTATTGGGAGGGACCATTGCATGACTATCGGCTTAGCTGATAGGGGGAGGTGACATCTTGTAGCGGAGTAGCTTAGTTGGCAGAGCGCTTGCTCTTGAGCAAGAGGCCTGGGTTCAAACCCCAGCTCCGCTGCCCTTTGGGGCTTTGTATTGGGAGGGGCCATTGCATGACTATCGGCTTAGCTGATAGGGGGAGGTGACATCGTGTAGCGGAGTAGCTTAGTTGGCAGAGCGCTTGCTCTTGAGCAAAAGGCCTGGGTTCGAGCCCCAGCTCCGCTGCCCTTTGGGGCCTGGTAATGTGAGGATGAACAGCTGCTAAGCGCGCGAGGGTGGGACAAGAGCATGATTGTTTGACTGCCCGGTCTGAATCATGCAGAAATTCTTGTTGTGAATGAAGTGATACATGCAGTGCTGGTGCAGATGGTGGATGGGCCTGTATTAGTGGTGCCTATCAATTCCACAAGCTGTTGGCAGTAGAACTTCCTCTTGCAAGCTGTTGGCAATGCCCTTGCTGGAACTTCCAGGGTCTCCAGCATCTCCAACATTCAAGTTTCTTCAATAAACACGTCAAGTGAGAGGGGAAGGGTGCAATCAGGAAAGATTAGGATGGTTGGCAAGGGGGCGGGTGACTTAGGGCAAAGGTGTGGTTGCATGATACCGGTATAATTGTTATGTGGTTGGGAGTGCCGCTTGTAGCTGTTGATAACTTGAACCTGCAGAAGGTACACCTAGCCACAGTCAGAGAGAGGCAGGTTTGCTTTACTTGCTGTTAGCTTTGTAGCAGCCATGGGCCATGCTGGGGAAGATGCAGCAATCATGTTTCCTTAATGATGAATATGTCAGGATGCTGGTCATGGTATAGGCAAGTGTGTCTTTGTGTTGGAGAAAGGGGACATGGGGGGTTGGTGCACTGAAAAAATGTGCTTTCTCGCTGCTGGTAGTGCTACTTGTAACTTGCAGCAGTAACCATAACTTCAGTTGCCTTATGGCTACCTTAGATATGGCGCGTAGCATCACCCAACAAACCTGTTACACAGCCGTTGCAGGGCCTGTCCTGCCAACCTTCAAATAAGGGCTGTGCCACCTGTTAATACATATTCATGATGTGGGGGGTCAAACTAGGAAATGGATCCAGACGTGCAGCGCTGTCGAGTTTGCCCCCACCAGGTTCCCTGGAGTGTGAGCAGAAAGGATAATACTCTTTGCAATGATGAGGGGCTCCTGGTAGTAATCTTCCTTCATACCTGCTTCAGCCTATAGCCACTTAGACTGTGCATCTGCACCGTGGGTATTGATGCCCTCGCTGCTACTCTTATTGTGCTAGTTATTCTAGTTATTTGTAAGAGCTGTACTTGCTGTACCTTTGCATGCCGGCCTGCCAAGCTGGGGATATAAACACTAGGTGATGCATCTGTTGCTGATGTTGCAAGGCTAGTTTTGACAAGCTTTATGAAGTGTTGCTGGTGAAGCTTGCAGATGGACTAATGATCATTAGTTGTAACTCTGCTGCAGGATGTAGCTACTGATGGGTACAATGCTGCTGGAGGATGTCAAGCTACATCGACTGTGGTGACTGGCTGCCCTACAAGCTTAGCAGAGGATGGGGTGCCTATGCGATTAAGCCTTCGAGTCTGCAGTCGGATGTATGCCGTTTCAACCTACCTCAATATGAATCAGGTAGGCAGTGGAGGGTGGGTAAGGGAGGTGGGTAGGTGAATTTGTGAGCAAATGTGCTAGACAGTAGATGAAGGGCATTCCTGTAAGGCTTCTAAGGAGGGGCAGGTTCCTTACAGGGCGCAGGTGTGCTGCATGGTCGACCAAAGCATCGAGTGGTGATCTCTCAACTGTTAATGGGGTTATAGGGAAGTATGAGACTCCAGACCTGGGGGATGGACGGAGGAGGGGGGTCCACGGTTCATGCTACAGTCCATTGTAAGGGCCAGGTACAAGAGAAGCAGCATTGAGGTGCTGCTAGCTGCTCTGCTTTGCCATTGTCACAGCCATGAATTGTGCAGGGCGCCCCACAGTGATAGAGCCAATCGGTACTCTAGTAGTTTTGTCTGAGGCCGGTCGTGCTGCTGCTGATGCCTGGCGAGGTGGCTAGAAGTCGGTTAATAGTCAATCCTATGGTTCCTGCAACAGGCAGCATGCCCACAGCAGGTCAGAGAGAGGCAGCAGTCCTGGTCCGTCATTGCTTGCACCTTCTGCAGCTGCCAATCGATCTGAACCTTTGTAGAGGCAGTACACCTGTACGTTCTCAGGAAGAGGCAGGAATTGCTGGAGGCAATGTGCTGGTGTGCGGGGGTGGAGTGTCCATTTAGTGATGGGCGAGGCAGGTGAGGGAAGCTTGTAATTTTTTACTGGGTATTGATGTTGATGTATGTTCTTGCACTTCCTGCCTTTTTTGTATGTGTGCATGCAGTATTATGTCTGCTGAGCAGCGAGCATTTGCTGCTGCTGTGTTACTTTGCACCCCGGCATTAGTGCAAAGCAGAACCAGACCTTTACATCTGCACAGGGCTTTATGGAGGGAGGTAAATGCATGGGCGTATGTTTCAAAGCGGAGTAGCTCAGTGGTAGAGCACTTGCCATCAAGCAAGATGCCTGGGTTCGATTCCCAGCTCCGCTGAATTACTCTACATCAGCTTTGTGTTGTAGCAGTTGGCTCTAAGTGCAACCAACTTGCTGCTACTAGTATGTGTTAATGGGCTTCTGCACATACCAATTACCAAAGGGCCCTGTGAAAGCGGGCCGCCGGTCACGACCTGCAAGTGGGTGCTTGCACGGCTTGTACATTTAAAGCCTGAGACTGTGATGTATGAGACCAGGTGGGGATGATGCGTTCCAGACTTATAGTCCTATGTATCCTGCCGGATGGCATCGGCCAATGTCAGCAGCAACTTCTTCCAGTCGTCAGTCTTGCGAATGCGCAGAGCAGCGACTGTCGCGTCATGAAAGGCCAAATTTGTTGGCAGTGTAAAAGAGAAGGCCTGTTGAGGCCAGGTGTCTAGAAGTCGGTTAATAGTTTTATTATCTTTTTCTGCGTGGGGAGGTTTATGTATTCGGATTGTGTTTAGTTGTGGCCCCGAGCAAGGCAGAAAACTGCTTGGCTTGCTGTTGACTGGGTCAACTGGTTAGCGCATGGCAAGTCGAAATGGGCTGGCCTGACATACATTGGCTAGCAAGGGATTTAGGGTGGGCTGGTGGCAGCCATTGTTTGAGCTTGGACAGGAAATTGAGTATGCCGTTGGAGCCTAAGTTGGCTCCTTGTGGGTGGCGCTGCCCCCACCGGCGCCCCGCTTTGACGGGGTCATTTGGTAATTGGTAATTGGTAATTAGTTTACGGGGGGCCGTGTTTATGTTTGCGGGAGCCGTGATTATCAGTGTGAAGCATCAGATCTTTGTCAGCATGCGAGGTGATGTGCACTAAGCATACCTTGCCAACAACCTCAAGCCCACAGATCCACCTGGATACACACCAGCCACATTCAATCGGATGGATCCAAAGCAACTTTCTGGGTTTAAACCACAGTCGACTGCCACAATCACCCCCCCCACCACCACACACACACCATCCTTTCCACAAGACTCCTCTGCTCGTTCTGCTGCTGACGGCTATGGGCAGCTCACCCTCAGCCTAGTATGTAGCAGGTGCTGCTGGCGCACGCATAACAACCACCCCACCAACCCCTGAACCCGATTGCAGAGCACCCCTCAGTGCTACTGCTGCTTCGGCGGCTACTAGAATGCTTGTGTACGTAAGAGGGCCCCTGCACCAGGTCCATATTAATCCGTCCACCTGCGCCGCCGCCCATCCATCCCAATCTAGGTGGCCCACAGAACATACAAACATTTCTGTGCTGGTGTGGCAACCGCAAGAGGGCTGTTAAGTCGAACGCCGGACCACAAACACCATTGGATCGGTCCAAAGACATTTGGATGCCAGACCACCAACTACAAGTACTTTTTCATATATCTACCTTGCCTGGCCTATTGTCGACGGTGAACTACTTGTGAGCAAAGGAGGAGCCGTGCCCAGACCATGTGCTAACTTATGTGCAGCCATTGTGCCGGCCCTGAAAACCCGAAACTGCGGGCGTTGCAGGGCAGAAGTAGTGCCCATTTACTCTACCAGCTAGGGAACTTCAACCGTCAGAGCCCCATACCCCCTTGCAAGCCATCCTCATCAGTTTAACCGCTGTCTTGTAGGTACCTCCTCATCTTCTGCACCTGCTCCATCAGAGATCGCTTGCTGGCCCCGCCCTCAGTATCCCGCGCATCTGCTGACCGGCTGTAGTCCCACACCTGGCAAAGAAAGAAAAGCAGCAACAGCAGTAGCAAAGAAGATGTCAATATTGTTTCATGATATGCTATAGCAAACAAATGCCAAAGGCCCCACACCTTGAAGCTGATACAGAAACAGCCCGGTGGAACAGAACATGGTTGTCTTTGGCATGCAACCAGAAACAATGACAACACTTGCCTGCACATGAGGTCCAGCAGCTAGGACAAAAGCACGCAAACTTGTGTAAGGTGCTGGACTCCTGCCCTTAGGAGAGCTGCATTCTACCTCTGGCTGGTCTCTATGCAACATACGGGTCTTTTGTACGTACTGTATGCAATGGGCACTCTGACCAGAATTCCCAAAACAACTTTTGCCAGCGAGCCTTTCTTTGCATACGGTAGGCATTTTGCATGCATGTAATCCCTGACGATGGGCAATCAGGCACAGTGCATCATACCCTGCAGTCATTGTACCAATACATTGCACCGGGCCAAAACAATCTCCCCAAGGCAAGCCATTCATTAGCCCTTCATGGAGGCTCGCTGGGGGCCCGTTCAATGCGGTCAATTCCTGTACACTACGATAGTCAAGGCCATAATCCTCGGCCCCCTCCCCTTTCCTCTTTCACCCTCCGCTTGACTGTCACCTCTCTCAAGCCCCCAACCCCCTTGGACCCCCTCCCCCCACATACCTCCATCACGTCATCTGCAAACAGTGGATGTATTGACTGCAGCTCCTCCACAGAAAGAGTGTTCAGTCCACACCCCTTGTCCTCCGCCATCTTGACAGCAGCACCTGAGATGTGATGCGTCTCACGGAATGGCACACCCTTACGCACCAGGTACTCGGCTAGGTCTGTAGCCAACATATCTGGGGAGAGACCCTGGGGGGAACAACAGAGGCAGAGAAGGGTTCGTGTCAGGGATCCTGTACCAGCACAAACGAGTCAAGGTGGCAATGGTGTGCAGGCCTTGATTGGTCGGTATGCAGCCCTTCCCAGCCTTCATCCAGCAGTAGCAGCTTTCTTTGGTATGGGTACAATGCAGAGCAGATAAGCCAGCTCCATGGTAAATGTTGTTCAAGATCCTTAGACATCTAGCATGGAAGCAGCACTAACATGAGGAGCAGCAAAAACACTGTAGAAAAACAACAGATAATGCAAGAGGTATAGCATGTAACCAGAGGTGCTAGTGAGACCGAATCCGTCGTACCTGAATGTAGCCAGCAGCCCCAACAGAGGAACCGGCACTAATCCCCCCCAAGCTCATAACCCCGTTTCAATAGCTCCTAGGACTGCCCCTCTAGCCAGGTCAAACGTTTCACATATCAAGCAACACCCACAACCCAAAACTAACCCTAAAGGCAAAGTAGATCAAGCCGGCATGGATAACTACACAGGAACATCGGGTGGGTGGTGATGCTCTGTGTTGTGTTGTGTGCATTTCTGGTGGCAGCTAGGGTGCTAGTGGAAGTGAAGTGATATGGTAACTAGGGTTTAGGCAGGAACCTAGGGTTTAGGCAGGAGCGCAGGATGGCAGATTTTGTGGCGACATGCACCGACATCCTGCTTGGTTTCCATACTCCTCGCTGGTCACTGGCCCACAACCCCTCCCTCCACTGTATCCCCTGCCTCTCCGGAACCCCGCCTCTATCCTTGCACCGCTACCCACCCACCCACCCGTTCCCAGGCACCCTGCCCCCCTGCAACCCCTTTCACCTTCAACATATTTTCAGGTTTGATGGTGATGGTAGACAGCACCCCCGTAGCGATCCCAATACAATCACTGAGTGTATCAATGCTATCAAACAGCAGCTCCCAGCACTCCTGGAAGTCCTTGTTATATGTGGTGGGGGTGCCCTTGATCACAGCCATGGCACCCATCAGGTTGCCCTGAAGCTTGCCACCCTTGCCCCTGGAAGAAACAAAGCACAGGAACCACACACTTTAGCAGCTTTTACTCGCGCTTACTCAACACACCACACCAACAAACCCGGTTGGAGTCATGCTTGGGTGCTGCACGGCCCAGAGGGCAGTGCAGTGGTCTCTCTTAACACTTTAGCAGTAGGACATACTTGTTGGAAATGATAGGACAGCGCAAGCTACACACAAAAGGATGCCCTGCAGCTTGCACCCTAACCCCCGGGAATATGCCTTAGGATCCAGTTAGTCTCCCTTTGCTGTAAACGCTGCTGCGTCTGGCCTTAGCTTATGTGTGGGCAACTAATCCACCATCAGTTGTGCCGCTCCCCGATTGTGATCAGGAGCCTTGTGTTCATGGCCTGGGTGTGTGTGGCCATTGGCCTAGCTCGTCATGTACTTCAATTGATAATGAATGTGGCAGTAGCAGCTGCAGTAGCAATCAAAGAGAACAATGAGTACTACCACAATCTCAATGCATGCCTGGTTGCCTCACTGGCATCCCAACAAATAACGAGAGACCATACCACCATGATATGCAGCTGCCGCAACATACCTACATGCTTGTCCAAAATCCCAAAGACTGCAGCCGCGTTTCACAAACCTCTTCAAGGACATGGCCTTAGGCAGGTGTCCACTTAGACCACAAACAACTACTAGGCTCCAACCATCCTCCGAGGGCTGAGAGCCTGCAAGGCCCCACCCCACCCCCAATCATGTGTGCATTGAGCCCACCCCTTATTACCTGATGAGCTCCAGTGCGTCAGGGTTCTTCTTCTGAGGCATGAGGCTGGAGCCCGTGGCATAAGCGTCTGAGCACTGCACAAAGGCAAACTGGTTGCTGCTGTAGATGATGAGGTCTTCAGCCCAGCGGGACAAGTGCACCAGGTGAAGACTGGCAAAGAACAGCGTCTCAACAACATAATCACCTGGGGAGGGGGGGGGCAAGAAGGGACAGGTTATGCTGTCAGGGGGCGAGGGTGGAAGATGCTGTGCGTGGGTGGGTGGGCGAAGGGTGGGGTGTGGTGGGTGGAGAAGAGTGGAAGGATAAGATGCAGTGTATTACAACAATGTCACCTGGGGGGACAAGAAAGTCCAGGTTGTGTTCCTTTGGAGGAGATGGACAGCTCTTTTAGAGTCAAGTGGGGTCAAAGCAGCAGCAGGAGCAGCAGAACCAGCAGGTGTAAGGACACGCCACACAGGGCTACCTGCCTGACAGCGCCGACCCGCTTCCTGCTTCCGCCTTGTCACTTGCTTCATCCAGCCCCCCCCCCCACCACCACACCCCCTCGCAACCCACCCTCTGTCCAATAACTCCAGCTTATGGCAATTTAAAAACAAGCAAAAGCGAAGCCCACCACCGCCCAGAGGGTAACATCTTACAAATAGACCTCAGCGACAGCATTATGCCCACAGACAGCCATCATCCCTGCTGCTAGCTCCGCTGAACCTTGGTGGCACATAGGCGGCCCCTTAAACTACATATGTGAGATGTAATTTCATCATCCCCTCAGGCCAAACCCCCTCGTGACTCCATCTCCATTACGACCACTCACCGTGTCCAGAGAGTTTCCCCCCATCCCCCAGAGCACCCAGTACCCCTTAACAATGCACCGCCTGTCAATCATTTCAAACAATGTGAGGTGTCATTTCCCACCTCCCTAAACCCCCAGCCATTCCACCAACCCTGTCACTTCCTCGCCTCCTGGCCCCCACTCCATAAACACCCCTTGACTTACAATCGCTCACAGCATCCATAGAGTTAGGGCACACGCCTCCAATCAGCCCTAGGTGGTGGAGATTGCCCACCAATGCCTCAGTAAACCCTGGACAACTGCCACACAGCCTCACCACCTTCTCTTCCTTCTTCGCTCCCCTCTTGCACGAAAAACTCACAAATTTGAGGTGCCATGTTCCCAGCTCCCCAGCCCCCACCCCACCCCACCCCACCCTCGACTTACGATCGCTCACAGCATCCATAGAGTTAGGGCACACCCCTCCAATGAACCCTAGCTCCTTAGCAATGTACTGCCTGTCCACCAAGAATGGGTTTCCCGCCAGTGCCCCTGAACCCAGTGGTAGAGTGGCCACCCTGGGCATGAGGTCCCTCAGCCTCATGTCATCCCTCTGCCAGGAGGAGGCGTGAGCCATCAACCAATGACCCCAACGCACGGTCTGGGCGGGTTGAAGGTGGGTGAAACCTACGGGAGGGGAAATGTGGGTGAAAGGGTTTTAGGGTGGTTTAGTTACTGTGGAAGGGCGAGAAGAGGGGGGAGGGAAACAGGGGGTACAAGGGAGCCTGAGTCAACCACCCCAACGCACTGTATGGGCGGGTTGAAGGAGGGTGAAACCTATGGGAAGGAGTTAAAGAAGGCGAAAGGGGTCTAAGACTAAATCAGAGAGTATAAAAGGATAGCTGGAGTGAATAATGAGGAAAACAGAGGTTCAAGTGGAAAAAACAGTACAACAGTTAGGCTTGGGAGGGTGAACATGAATGTGTCCATTTATGCACAACCAGAGCAAATTCCAGAGCAGTATGTCTCCATCACCCTCTTGCCTCATTGCTTAAACACCCTCTTGCCTCTCTCTTGCCTCCCTCCGTCCCCCCTACGAACACAGGCTCCGCTTCCTGCTTCACCCCTCTTTGCCCGCTGCCCCCTGGACCCCAGGCCCCCCGGCCTCCCTCCCCCCCTATCCCATTTACCCCTCCCGCGCCCCCCGCCCCTCCCGCGCCCTCCCCGCCATCGCCCTCCCCCCCTCCTCCCCTCGCCCCCCCCCTCCCGCCTCCCTCCCCCCACCTGGCATGAGCACATCTGCCTCCGCCTCTGCCCTGTCACACGCCACCCTGATGAGCTCCTGCAGACTCTCCCTGATCACCTGCAGCTGCTTGAACAGGTACAGACGAGTGTCCGTGGCTACCTGCAGGGGGGAGGTTGACAACAGCAGCAGCAGCAGCAGCTATAGTGAGAATAATAATACTTGGCAGCAGCAGCACCATCGGTTGTGTGGCTTCGTGATTGTGATCAGGAGCCTTGTGTTTTTGGCTAGTTTGTTTGGCCATTGGCATAGCTAATCTTGTGTTTTAATTGATTTATTGATTGATTGATTGATTGGCAGCAGCAGTACAGATGACGTACTTAGAACCACTGCTGCAAGCATTTATTCACTCTGCAGGGCCAGAACCCCGACAGTGACAATAAGGGATCTAGCAGCAGCAGTGGTTAACTCCACAGCAGCAGCAAATGAAGTCTATACCTGAACCCCCTTCAGGTCACCTTGCCCTCCACCCCTAGGCTCCACTGCCTTCTCATTGTTTCTTAATTTATTTATTTTACTTTTATTGCAAGTTTTTTTAATGTCCATCCTTGCTCGGCTCTATGGCGCCCTTCCCCTGTCAGTACGCTGGACTCTAGCGCCGCCTCGCTTTGCTCGGTCACCTTCCGGTGACGCCCAGCCCCCTGCTTACTCCTTATCTTGCTGCGCTCAACACTCGAACACCCTCCCTCCCCTGCACCTTCATGCCTGGCCGTCTCAACCCAACCACCAAACCCTGAGCCCCCCCCCCCTCGCCTAGCTCCTTATCACCTGACCATTCCTTTAACTAGGACACCACTGCAGCCATCTAGGTATTGCACCTGCCCCTTATCTCCTTCACCACTGGCTCCCCCTCCTGTCTCCCCCCACCCCCCCCCCCCTCTTCTCACATCATCATTCCTTGACCTCCCCCTATGCAGCTCCCGCCCCTCTCCATCTTATCCTGTTCCAACCCCCCCCCCACCCCTACTGCCCAAAGGATACTGCTATCCTAATTTTAAACCTCATTCCTCGCAGCTGTTCGTTTTCCTCGACCAAACCCTCCGTCCTTCTCACCTCTCCCTTCACCCCTCCCTCAATGGCTAGCCCCACTCCTCTCCCCCCCCCCCTTCTCCCCCCAACCAGACCCCCCCCCCTCTCACCTGATCATTCCTTGACCTCCCCGTATGCAGCTTTCCCCCCACTGCCCCCACAATCTCCGTGAGCCTCCTTTCATTGGCCGTGTGTATATCCTCATCCCCCTGCTTGATCTCAAACTTCCCTGCTGCCCATTCATCTGCCACCTGACCCAGACCCTTCACTATGGTAGCGGACTCGTCCTGGGTCAGGATGCCAGCTTTGGCTAGGGCCTTGGCGTATGCTTGGCTGCCCTGCAGAGTCAAAAAGCAATGGGCTATTTTGCTGTACATACATACACCCCATGTTTCTTGAGACACATAGGCCAAACAATGGGCAAAAGCTGACTGGGCAGAATGTTGGAGCACTAGGGTTTAGGGTTTACTTTAAGGTTCAGGGTTTAACCCTATGGCAGATATGTTCCAGCACATTAGGTGAATCCCTGTACGCAAAGCTGCCTTCCGCCTCGTCCTCATCCCACCCATATATGCAGACCTCATTGCGTTCTTTCCCCTGCTGGTTGAGACAATTTCAAATAGGTATAAGCACTGCTCTTACATAGGCACTGTCGATCTCTGTACACAACCGCCTCTCCTGTACTACTTGGTCCCCACCCCCACCTCAATATCTTCCTTCCACATGCGCTTGTCCACTGGCAATGACTCATTGAACTTCTCCATGAGGGGATCAGTCTTCCCGGTGAACCTCCCACCCCAGAGCTTCCGGGTGCCCTCAGCAGCAGGAGCAGCAGCTGCCTCGGCAGTACTGGCGGCAGCCTGGGGACAAGCAGTACACACCACAAGCAGCATGAGTGTGGGCTTACACCATGTGTTACGCTCATAACAAAATGGAGGTTTCAGCCAGCTGGCGTTTAATGCAGGCAGTGCATTGAAATGATGTGCACTGCCTGCTTGATTTCCAAGGGCTGCGTGGTTGGCAGGCTCTGCAACCCTAAGGCATATACTACTATCAGGCTGGAGAAGGGATACCTCAAATGATGCAAAGTAAGTAGGAGGCAAGGGCTCGTTGATGATGGCCGTGTCTGACTGGGAGGCTTATCTAGCTAGGCCCCATGAAGGTCCAGCTGCAGCTGGTAGAGGAAGATGCCCAACTGGAAGGCAAATACAGCAGATGCTTGCGTCTAAGCCAACGAGCAATGCCGCATGATTGAGTACTACAGCAGTGAGAGCTGAAGGAGCATCCGTTGGGCTTTGCAAGCAGCTGCGAGGACTTTTAGCGGTAGATGAGGCAAGGCTGCGTCCCATTGCACGCCGTTGCTGATTAATGGCTCGATGGTAGCTTGAGTCCACCGCATGCGGTAACTAGGAGACGTACCATGACTACTCTGCGGGGCTGGTGGCGGCAACGGTGTTGTGCCTGCAAGTAGGGTTCGATACGTGAGATGGTTCCTTGCCATGGCCATGCATTTGCAATGGGTAGGCGGTCCATCGCGTGTCTCACCACAGCACGGCAGCGAGACGGCTCTACTGATGGCCTCCCAGCAATCACAGGACTCTGCAAGCCCTGCAGCGTGAAGGACGCCATGCCGTTCTACGGGTGCGACTGCACTGGTAGGACAGCCACAGTGAGGCAAGCTATAGATTGCGAGGGTAAGCGTTTTGGGCCTGACAAGTGCAGGCTTTCACGTCTCTTTGAAGCACATTGAGCGTTCTTGTCAAGTCGCACCACCACGTGACTTGGCTTCGGAGTCCAAGAAGCACACCGCGCCGCCCTCCTGGCCCGGCACATGAGCGGCCCTTCGAGCTGAATACATCAAACTCAACGATAGGGGGTCGCGTAACCTGGTCTTTTGTGGGGGCTGCAGGAAGGCGCATGCATTGTCACACGATACACCCGGTCAAGTCACATCCAGTTCTTTGCCTTTCAAGTATCTCTGCCGTTCACCAGAGTAATATAGTTTACCAACAATATACAGGCCTAACTCAATCAACGTGCAGTCCTCTCTTTGCTCACGACAACGTCTCATTCCAAACCGACTTGAAGTGCACCTGACCAGCAGGCACACTTACATCCAGTCTACCAACACCAAAGCATCAGCCAACCTCAAAGCAGCATCCCGCCCCATCCCGCGTGTGCTACGCCACGTAAGAACCTCCTGGAAAGCATCCTTAAGCCCCCCTGCTCCGGGGCCCCCTTCCCCTACTCCTGCAGCCACTGCCTCTGCTGCTGCCTTGGCTGCCACTGTCGCTGCTGGCAACTCATCCACAGCAGGCACTACGCCATTCTCAATAGCTCTCACCCACCTCTCCGGCACCCAGTCACTCCCATGCAGTGCCCCTGCCAGTGACCCCGCCATACTAGCAATGGTATCCGTATCCCCCCCATAGTGCACAGCCGCCACTACAGCATCCTCCGGGTGACTCCAGTGACACACCAGCGCACACAAAGCAGCAGCTACAGCATCAACAGCCGCTATTTGAAACCCTGGTGCCACAGCTGCGCTCAATGCCAGCTCATCAGCCCAAGCTTTACTGCTGAAGTACTCTGCCCACCTGCCCTCCTTACAAAGAGAATCTCTGCTCCACCCAGCAGAACCAATCACACTGAAGCTGCCACCCACTAACGCTGCGTTATTGCTACTGCCACTGCCTCCAGCAACAGCACTAGCAGCAGCTGCAGCTGCAGCAGCAACTGATTCCTGCAGCAGGCTAAGCTTGGCATCCATAAGGACACTGCAAGAGCCACACGTGCTCCGAAGATGAGCCAGTAACGCAGCGGGTCCATAATAGCCCGCCAACCCCCCTGCATCAGCAACACCACCACCACCAGCAGCAGCAGCAGAGGCCGCTGTGACCCCATCACCACCACCAGCTGCAGTGGCAGCAGCAGTACTAGTAGCAGTACTGTCAGTAAGTTTCCCAACTACCAGCTGCTGCTGCTGTTGTTGTAGTTGTAGCGGCTGCTGTAACCCCTGCCCTTGGAGCCATGCTACTGCTGCAGCTTGCACCATAGCCCCAGCAATACCATCTGGATGTGTATGTGTGGCCAGCAATGCTGCTTTCACTGCCTCAAGCAGCACTGGTGCAGGGGCGTGCCTGAAGGCCAGCCCAAGGGGGGCAATGCGCATGGAACCTCCATTGGCGAAGGATCCACTGGGGATGAACATGTTGCCTGTGATGGTGGGGTCTGCTGCACCTTGGGCAATCAGAGACAGGATCTGCATCACACAAGTAGAGCAGAAGACAAAACAAAGAAATGAACACTGAAAGGTGATGGCAACTTCAAAAAGGCTCAACACCTTTTGCCCCATGAGAAGTCATGCACTACCACTAAACAAACAAACAAACGATCTTTCAACCCCCGGGTCTGAGACCTAATAAAGCCTGAAGTAATCAAGCATCAGCCTTGTTCAGTTGACATGTCATGTTGCTATGTGTCCTACTGTTGCTATGTGTCCTACTGCTGCATACTGCCTTGAATCTTGGTGAGGCAGCAGCCAAACATCGGTATGGCCGCCAGAGTCAGCCATACCGATGGCTGTCGGTAGTCAAGACATCGGTATTGCCTGTGAAGCAATGCCCCAAGGAACGGCAGAAAGAGCCGTGACAGGTGCGGCAATGTGCAACAGCAGAATTGTAGAGCCGGGGTACAATACAGTTTTGCTGTATTTCAATATGAAGTAATTTATGTTCTGCAATATGCAACAGCAGAATTGCAACCCGGCCACGCACCAGAAGCTGTCAGGGAAACAGCGTGTTACTACACCAGACCTGATCTTGCGAGCTGCTGACTCACCTTCACAGTAGTACCTCCATAGCCCCTCTTGAGGTCAAAAGCAGCTCCATATGCCATTCCTGTAGCCCTCCCATCTAATGTCATGCCCCCAATGGAGTTTCCCGGGCCCGCCTGCAACTTGGCCTGAGCGTACTGTTGAACAATGCTTGTTGCTAGCGCAAAGGTCATCTCAGTGTCATCTGTGTAGCAGCCATACCTGAAGGACAAAAGCACCAGGCGGTGTATCCAAAACGCCACTACAATGAGTCATATGTGGTGGGTGCTGCACAGTCCGAGGGCCGCTGTGCAGTGA
This sequence comes from Pseudopediastrum boryanum, assembly GCA_963556185.1. Classification (NCBI taxonomy): domain Eukaryota; kingdom Viridiplantae; phylum Chlorophyta; class Chlorophyceae; order Sphaeropleales; family Hydrodictyaceae; genus Pseudopediastrum; species Pseudopediastrum boryanum. Next base: position 5,561,670 of record OY744498.1, read on the forward strand.
TAGCATCTGATTGCAATTACTCACAAGATACTGTAGAGTACCACCTTGCCCCGACCAGCTGAACACATACATTGCAGTGTCAGTGCTTATAATCACTAGTATTTGGGTCCTTGACAGCACTTTTCTCATGGGTGAGAAGACAGTTCATGCTCCATGCTGCTCAGCACGCAGCACAAGCAGGGCAGTATACTGTATCAATTGCATGTCTTCCATTCTCCATAAAATTAAGAAGCCCATTTGGGATGATGCCGCGGGCCCTGCACTGCCCAAAAGCTGTCTGTGGTGAATCTCACTGTAAAATTGCATGCCATGTCGTGGAAGGGCTGTGCAATTGTCTATCTTGACAAACATGGAAAGTGCTCAACTTGTACCCTAACACCCCTACGAACTGGTTGGAGTCATGCTTGGGTCCTGTACGGCCCAGAGGGCTGTGCAGTGGTCTCTCTTAACAAACATGGAAAGCGCTGTGTGGTGGTCTCTCTTCACAACATGAAAAGTGCATGGGGAGAAAGCACCACAGAGTTGAAGACCCCAGATGCAGGCCTGAAGACGGTGTGATGCTGGATGCTTGTGGTAGATTTGCTGCTGCTGCTTCACTGCATATCATTTGCCAGTTGCGGCACAAAGCATTTGCAATTAACACGGCCGTGAGGTAAGGAGAACGCTCTCTATGCTTGACTGTAGCAGATTATGAGGATGTTGCTCCTTGTTGTTTGACATGGAACCCCCAGCCATGCAGATACCAATGCACACTAACAAACTGGTGGGAGTCATGTGGCGGGTGCTGCACGGCCAGAAAGCCGTGCAGTGATGTAACTCATAGATACGAATGCAGTGATGTAACTCATAGATACGAATGCAGTGAATCTGATGACAGGCTCAACCATTTCAGAGCCCTTGAACATGGACCCAAACCATAGGCTCACCCTCTCTCGCTATCAAGGTAGCTCGTTAAGCCATCAGGATGATGAGCAATGATCTGCTCAGCAAGGAGGCCTTCCACTGCTGCTCCCAGTATGTCTCCACAAATGCCTCCTAAGATGGTCCCCTTGACCGTGCTTGCGTATGTGGTTGCCGGAGCTGTCATGTTGCCTGCTTGGCATACGTGGTGCGTGAAAAAAGTCCTTTTTCGCAGAGTTGGCAGAAAGGCTCCGAGCTTAGGTCTCGGAGGTCCACGCAGGGTCCTTCTCCAGCAAAGGAGTCGAGGAGTTGCAGCAGGGCACTGTGTGATCCAGCGAGCAGTTGATATACTACTGTTTATCCGGATGGACAAGGAGGATCTGCAAGACTGCACGGGTTTGAAAACATGCAATCTCATATGAAGATTGTAAGGTAATGCATACAGAGCCTTGCAGGTGGCATGAGTCTTTCATCAGCAGCGACCACACACACCGCACTGACCATTATAATCTGAGTTTAGACTGAGTATCTGAACGACAATCGCAAAATGTGCCCAAGGTATGACGCACTGACTGTACCTAGCGACTCCCAATGCCTTTCCTGGGCGATAGAGAAGTATATTCTGTGACTAACAACAGCTCTAAAATTAGCTAAGCGCCTCTCGCAGGAAAGCAAGCCTTGTTCTTATGCATAGCATGCTGCTGCTTCCCGGCTTCTGCTTGCGGACACCTTCACTTGACTCACCGCAGTGCGACCGCCAAGTGCCATGGTTGCGGTACAGCTGGGCCTTTCGCAGTAGTGGGCTAAGAGCATGCGCTGGTGTTGTGCACTCATTTGGCTGGGGCCGCATCCCAAGCATTTGGCTGGGGCCGCATTTAGGTGCTTGAGTACAGCAAGGTTGACAAAGGGGGCGATCTGTTGTGGGAGGGCAGAGTTGTCGAATGTGAGGAGGTTATAATCCCAGTATGCTTCGTGAACTAGTAGCACCCGAAATCTTCTGCGTGTCTATGTTCATGCCGGTCCACTTTTCGGGTCCTTTGTGGGTGTTATAAGGAGTGCCCCTCGTACGCCAGCAGGACCATCGGCACTGGCACTCAATGCAATGTTGCGTGCCTCTTGCTAGTCAAATTACCGTCTAAGCGAACTTTCCCAATATGTCAGTTTAGGTCGCGAAGAGGCAGCGAGTTTTAAGTGATGTACCTTCCCAACAGTATCCATGTGTATATACTATCAGGCACCGACCCCAATTACAACAATATAATTGCTGATATATGACCATCCCGACATGGACCGGTGTGAACGGTCCAAGCAGTTGTTGCCGAGGACGCGCGTGCGCGTACAACGGCCTATCAAAAATTAAGACGTGGACAATCTCCGTAGAGACCTCCTACCATGCCCACCTGCGTAGTGCAAGGCAGGCGGAGCAGGATAAGCAGACCGCCTTCCTGATCACGGTCATGCTCCGCCCAGGTAAGTATGAAGATGACGTTGTTGTGCTGCCGTTATGTTGCAGAAGGTCTTGCAGCTTCTATAGGCATTGCAGGCGGCCGATGGGCGCCGCCACGTCAGCATGGTGGCAGTCAAAGCAGGACTCGGCCAAACGGCCGCTTTTCCCGGTTTACTGCGATCCCTCGGTAGGTGCTTATACATCTTGTCAGTTTATGGTTCTTGCACTAGAGTATTTATCAACACACTCAGGCTTTCGAAGGAGGGCTCAAACGGGCGAACTCGGCCACATACAGCAGACTAGAGTCACACTAGCATGATCACTGAGGGAGTTCAAACTGGTGGATGATGTGCAGTTTTTCCTGGTTCTATCTGTGTTAGTGCCTTTGCCACCCCTGTGGTGACTGTGGCACCGCACGCGTGCCGATGGGTTTGCCAGTGTAAGAGCAGCAGGACAAAGCAACGAGACGATGTTGAAGACTGAAAGCATCACGCAAGGATGATCGCTTCCTGTGAAGCTGAGCAGCAGCTGAGGAGCTTGAAGCCCCACCAGCTGGCCCTTGGTTCATACGTCCCTGAGCATTGGTAATTGCCAGCTTATGCAAAAGTGTTTTCACACTTTTGGGTGGAAGGTGGGCCACTAAACAGCGATGTGCACAAGAGGGTTTTAGTGTGCTTCAAGTTAGACACTACATGTTATTAGACACTGAACCAAAGCCATGACCCCGGTGGCCTATTGCTCGCTTGCTCGCATCTACTGTAACGTCTGTAGCTCAAACACTGTCTGACAGCTTGACATGCTTTTGTGCTCTTTGGTAATGATTCCCGCCGTCCATTGCTGCTCTGCCCGGCTGTGACTGAAGACTGTTTGTATCCGACCCCGCTAGCCTCTGACGAACCCAGACCAGTCATCTTATGCTTTTTATCCTATTGAAGTGGTGCAGTGCATGTTAGGCACCATTGCTTTCATACCACTTCAATTAGTCTGACTCAGCAGATACTCGTCTAATGCCCTACAATATGCCATTCCTTAAGCCTTAGGTCTTGTATCAGTGCTATAGTTGAGTACGAGCTTGGATCCAAATGAATCAGAAAGAGGCACCGAAGTAAAAGGTACCTGCCTACCCAGGACTGTTCTGCAGCAGGTAAAACCGGTAGGATAGGATAACAGCAGCCTAGCATGCCGTTCAAAATTCTGGGACCCAGAAACGGGGTAAAATCAGGTAGCTGCCTTCTCAGAACGCAGTCAAAAAGCTGCACAGATGAGCAGGTGCTAAGCAGACTGGATATCATAAGTTCCCTTGCCCAGAGCATTACACAGTGCAGCATGTTGTCCAATACGCATAGCCAGGAAGAATAAAATGGGACGCTTTGGTATGAGGCGGCAAGCGGGTAACAAGTGGGCCACAAAGCCACAAACATATAAAACTGGATGCAGGTGAGGATGCAAAGACAATGTGCTGTAACAGACTTGACCTTGCTGGTTGGTTTCTATGCAAGAAGGTCACCTCCATGAGAACAAAACAGGGCTAATTGAAGGCGTCAGGTACCCCAGACCACAGTCTTCTTTCAATGGCCGCGGCGAGGCTTCTGAGGTGCGTATGGGTCTGCTGCCTGCTCTGGTGGGTACTTCTCTCCAATGGCCTCCATGAGCAGTGAGGGTGCCCACCTGGGATGTCCCCCATTGGATTCAGAGTCCTCACAGAAGGACAGGAGAATCGTGTCGATAGCCATTTCATACACACTGAAGAAGATCTGCAGCATAGCAAGCAACACAACAGGTCATGCCATATATTGCACAGTCTTAGGCTTGAAGGCATGGCAAAGTGTATGCCTTATGCATACTTCTGCCTGCTATCCTTTTGACTTCACACTTTGGCTTGGTTACAATGGCAGACAATGCTCTGCTCTGATGCTACTGTCAGGCAGGTATGCTTGTGGCAGAGATTCAGAGCAGTATGTAGACTAGTGATCTGCAACCCATCACTCGCTGCTCATCATCACACGGGCTCATTAACATTCAAGTTCTGCAGCTACTTCAGTCCTGCTGCTGATCCTCCCATGGCTCTCCTTCCCAAGGGCTGGCTGGCCTCCCTCCTCCCGGCGTGCTTACCTGAGCCACAATGAAGCCTGTGAGCACGGCCAAAGCAATGGGCAAGATGGCGCTGCTGAGGAAGGTGGAGGGGAAATTGGCTGGGTCGTTGTAGTATGCGAGGTTGCTCATGGCAAAAGCCACGACACCACATGCAGCTGCCACCCCAAGCTTGCCCAGGAACAGCAGTGAATCTCCCACCACATTCACTGTGGCCAATCGCATGGCATTGGCCACGATGAGCTGCACAGCACGTGTCGCTGACACACAGTAGTTGCTTCCTTTCACTGCAATGATCAGCAGGACAGCAAGGTGCCTGCTTAGCCAACCCTGACCTGTCATGGAGGATTGTGGGGCTCATAGTATGCTCCTATGTCAGGAGCTGGGTTTGAAGGGGAGGAGCATGTGCCCACAGAGGATGGAAGTGAAGCAAAGCAGCTGTTATGTGGCATGGAGGTACCCTTGGTTGCATGAGTCAGCCTAGAACCTTAGATCTACAGGATCACTTATCTGCCTAGTGGAGTATATCCCTGCATGCAATTACTTCTCCAGTCTTCCAGCTCATATTATGTGATTGTTTGAAGACTTTTCCATTGAAGGCCATGATTGCACACTGACACACTTTGTTTCATTCACGAAGGACACTTGAGGCATGCCCCACCCTTTATGCTGCCAAGCTTTACAGGCACCAAAACAGCAGCTTAGTCAAGCAACCTTCAAATGAAGGCCCATTTGTCAAAGTGTCTCACCTGCCACCAGGATGTAAGCATTCCTGTTGATAAATGCCACAATCTTCTCCAAGCACCACATGCAGCACTTTATGCAGCACATAGCCCATTCTGCTATCTTGCTCTGCTGTTGGAGGTTACGCGTCTTCTTGTCCAGGTACTCCAGCAGGAACCTGATAAGCTGGATAATGGCAATGATGAAGGCACCAAAGGCCACACTGCCCAGGTTGAAGATCACAGTGTTGCGCATTGACTTGAGGATAGGGAAGGTGGGCATCCTGCTGCTCTCACCCCTGCAGATAGACACCACTCACTCAGCAGTAACAGATGCAGGCACAGCTAAGCCCAAAGCACGCCCCTTGATCTCTACTCGTTTACAGTAGTTGTACACTATAAGTCGGCACCACAGGATGTATGTAGTGGAGGGCCATGCGAAACGCAAGTTGCAGAGCAAGTTTGACCTGACAACAGCGGGCCCAAAAAAACTGACAATCCTACTACCGGTAGTGCATTTTGGCTAGGTTTGTGAAGGGCACTGCTTATCCTCAATTTCGACAGAGGTTCTTGCCCCATGACATACCTGTTCCAGTAGTACTGTGCCACAGAACCAGCTACAACCACACTGGCAAAACCCACAATGAACTGATTGGTCCACAACAGTCCAAACAGATGGTAGATGAATGCGTACATGAGCCTGTTGTCCCAGTCATAGGTCACATAGCAGTCTGGGGAGGAGCTGCAAAGGTCAACAATGTCCTGTACAGACAAAGGGATAGTGTAATAGGGCGTAAGATGTGCTGACAAGCACTGACACAGCATAATGCTCTGTTGAGGATAAGCCTCTGCAGACGTGGGGACCCCTGCAGCTTGTATTTGCGTATAGTGAATGCAAAGCCCTAAGGGTGCCTTGCATTTGTATTACACAGGGTGCATCATCTGGTTCTGCTTCAAACTATTACACATTACAGTCATATTTACTGCACTCTTGCTGGCATACAAAAATTGCTGGCCCTGTCCAGAAATTGCACACATGCTTTGCACACATGTTGTTAACCAATAACCACCGAAGGCAAATGGGAAGTCCGCTAAAGTGCTAGCTAAATTACAGACACGCAGCAGCATGCTGTTCACACACAATGATAGATGTGAGTAGCCTTTGCAAATGAGGGTTCAGCCCTGCTTACATCTCGTGTCATGTTGGTGGTATCTGGCACTGGCTTAGGTGGGCTGGTGACGGTGATGTTGTTAGCCAGCATGAGCTGCTCCAAGCCCACAGGCTGATACTCAGATGCAGTTCGCCAGTGAGGGGTGGGGACACCAGCACTGTAAAGAACTGCTGTCACAGGAACCCAGTACACCACAAGCCCCACTTCAATGATGAACGGCAACAGTGGGAACAGCAGGATGGAGGGCATGGTGGCCACTGCCTGGCTGGCAACCTGGACATGGGGCACAACCACACACTTATGACCTCCTGGGAACGTGTGCTGAGAAGGCTCCCAGGGACATAGTAATACATGGCACACCCTATTTAAAGTGCCGTAGGCCCCGCCTCAACCGGCGGCCACGAAAGCAGCAAGGGACATTACAAGGACATGGCATGGATGACTGCAAAGTCCATCAATCTGCTGCTGGCACCTTGAGGGCAAAAGTGCAGTACCTGCAATCAGTACTTGCATGATCGACGCTCAGTCTAGTTGTGGATGCCAAGCAAAAGTGGTGACAATGGCCTGGCCCCTCCGCCAACTCTGCAATATGCATAGTACAATAAAATGTCATACGTAGCTGCCTATACGAGGTATACTGACCTTGATGCAAGCCACAGCAACTGCCACTCTCCTGATCATAAGCAGTGTGAAGATGAAGACCAGCACAGTCACACCGGTCATGGCATAAGCAATGTAAGCCCAGTACTCCCTGCTGGTGCCTGTGGGGTCTTCAACTGCCGGCAGCTCTGCAGCGATGGCTGCACCCCAAGCGCCAGCTTTGCTCAATAATCCTGTGCATTCAGCAATGCATGAAACTAGGTCAGCACCACCTGACTGGAGTGCAAATCTTGTATGATCATGCAACTCCGGTATACTTCAACCCACCGGGACCATTTGATGCTTGTGACGGTTTGTAGGCAGCATTGGGACCCCATTTAGGGGAAGGAAACTATTGCATCATCTGTGTGTTACCTACAGCAGTGGATGTCCACGAAACATCCCCACTACCCCATGCTGCTGTTCCTATGTTTCCATCTCTGTTTTTCTTGATGCCATCACACAACTGCACGGCACCTGCAAACTACCCTCCTGCTCTTCCAGAGAGGAAGCAGCGCCCCACATTCTCAATGCAATAGATGGCATCAGCCTGGAGACTGCATCTACATAAAGGGCAGATGAGAAAGTGCCTTCCTGTGGCCTTACCTGCAGCATTGTAGCTGTACAGTGTGCATCCAGTCAAGCCCACATTCACCAGCACGATGGTGGTCCAGGCCATCAAACCAGCAAAGAGCCGCAAGAGCAGCATGTAGAACTGCACATAAGCACACCGTAGTCAGAGCACGCATTAGTCACAGTTGGTCAGCCCATGAACATATATGAGTATGTGGTCTGTTACACCAGTAGCAGTGAATCATTTTCTACACATGTTACCATATAAGTACTTATCTATCACTTAGGCATGCCACCACTTAGGGTTTGTGCGAGTTTGATATTCTACTCAAGTGCCATCAGGTTGGCAGCCTGCACCATGGCCAATTTCTTTGTAAAAAGAGTCACCTGCTGCGGAGCTAAATGTACCAGCACTTTGTTTCTTATGAAGTATGCAATGTTACAGCTTGGTTCTTTTCCTGCAGTCCCAAGGAAATGCTATGGTAGCTGTGGCATTAGTTCATTACTATGTAACAGTGCCTTGCATGAGTGGCTTGGACTATGTCAGCAGATGCTGCAGGTCTCTGCAAATCATGAGTTCCGGTCAGGCATGCCCTGGGGTGCTTGTTTTCTTCCTTACCAGCGAGCAGCCAACACCAGTAGCAAGCCCACCAACAACAATGATGAGAATACCCTTGCTGATGTCTGCCACATACGTTGAGAAAGCACTGCCTGAGCTGCTGAAGGCATTCCGGGCAGTGCTGACAGCAGTCCCAAGCACTCCAGCGCTGGTGTTCAAGGCCGAGAAGACACTGGTCGTGAATTCAGGTGGAAACTTTGGGAAACACCTGCATAGAACAACAGCACATCATGAAAACGAATTGGATGGCAAGCTCCCTTTGCATCAAGACAAGCCTCAGATCATATCATCTATGATATGAAGATGATTGCTGGATAATCTGGCAACTGGCAAGAGTGTGTGGTATGCAGCAGGAGTACTGTGGGATCTCCATGCGCCCTGAAGGAGCTAGCAGTCTGGACTCCCTGATATCTGGCATGGGCCTAAGTCACCTGTTAAAGTATGGCTTTGTCTCTGTCCATACAGGGTAGCATGGTCCCTTGCTGGGGACTTGACTTGTAGCCTGGTAGTAGACGCCGCTCACGTTTCCTGCTGCACTGCACATGGATGCTGACACACCCAATTGTGTGAGGTTTACCTTGGTTGACACAGCCTGGGCACACAGTGTGGGGCATTGATAGGTCAGCAACGAAGACATCAGATCTGTGATCCTTGATGCTGGCAACCTGTTGCTGGCTCCCTGCACACAGTGCCTGTGAATACTACCAGTGAGCTACCTGAATGGCCATAGCACAGCCATTATGTCCCTGACCAGTGATTCATAACAATGAGTAGAGAATGGATCCGGACTCAACATAACCTCTGGTGAACATATCTCTGCAGGTTCCCGTCCTGTTTGATGCAAGGATGCAATGGCACTCAGGGAGTAGGTTCCACACCGTGAAAAGCTGTGTACATAATGTCCCTGCAGGCAGCTTACCTGCAGGAAGGTTGCATTGCAGCTGCTGATAGAAGCGGAGCTGAGAGCCTTCCAGTAGTCCGTGTCTTCGGCTGCAACTCCTGGCAGTTGGCCATACAACCCCTTCTCTGCTAATCTGTAGTACGGACACCTGTGCAACCACCAGGCAGAACCAAAGGCCTTCAAACAGCATCTTGAGTGCACAGGTAAGCCCACTGCATAGAGCACCAGCATCTCTAAACATTGTTGGCATTGATCTGAATCTGTGTTGACACACCATACTGAGGCTTAGCTGCTTGATTTTGCTTGTAGCCCAGCTGCAATTACTGTGAACAAGGCTGGTGAGTACCACCGGCAGCAGCCTTGGGACGCTGCCTGCAGGGTCTTTGCTTCGGGCTTACTTGTATTGGGTGTCTCCTGTGCATGGCAAGCTTTCTAAGCTGCACAAGTCCTCAGCTGTGGGACATGATTCTACACAGACACTTTTTGCATAGAGCATATTGATGGGGTTCAGCAAGTCCAAAGCATTGAGGTAGTACAGGTTGGGCTTGCTCCTCAGGTCGATTGTTTCATTGCGGTACGTGTTGTTGACGCCACAAAGCATGCCCTGAGAATCCAGGGCATATATGAGTCGATTGGGATCCCCTGAAGCAGATGCCAAGCAGACATTGAGTTAAGCAGGACACTTGCATCAGTGCTCTTGCATGAAGTTGCAACCTCCACGAGAGCAACGCAGAGTTTGCTGGCATCCGTAGACCGATGTCCCATATGCTGATAAAACTAAATTGTCCCAAAGGTAGCTTACCTTCTCTGAAAGCAATCCCACATACTATGAACATGCCCACCCAGTATGCAATAAATAACAGCAAGAAGAGGACATCACGACACTTGCGGTCTTGTACAATGCCCTGAGATAAACGATTAAGGCAGTGTCAATGTGTGAGATGGTCTTGGCGCTGCTGTGGGGGTGCAGCTGGGTTGCCAGGCAGCATCCGCGTGTGCAGTGAGCCTTGCCTCCTTTGCATGGTCCTCATCCCCGCAGCAACACCCCATCGTCACTAAGGACGTCACTCCTTTTATATCTCAACACTGTTCTCTTTCTTTATAAAGTTCGCAGGTCTTGATTGAGGGGACCCTGAGTCGTCGATGCGACCTTGACTAGTGGCTGACTACAGGACAAGGCTTGATGGTGCATGTTGCATGTCCGGCTGGCTCATACTGGTCTTGTAATCTTATAGAGCGCCATATGATGTAACACCACTCCCACCTACAAAGCGTTCAAACGATCCCAGTGAGACCACGATGAAAGTGACAAGACGCACCCAAGTCACACTCTCCGCCTGCTCATGGGCGAATAAGAGCTGCCGCAGAGCCTCGCACATACATACTACTGGCCAGCTAAAAGTGCGATGCCTTCGTGGCTGCTTGCTGTCTGATGGTTTCTGCATGAAGTCTGCATACATCTCTTTGACTGGCACGTGCAAGCAAGTGCAAGCTGGAATCCACATCAAGTTGCCTCCTAGGGTGTAAGAACAAAATGGGTATGCACTTTTCCCGTGACGGGAGACGGTGGCATGTCTCACCGCATAGCTCAGATAGTACCTTCACAATACATGTGCCAGGCAGTGCGTGCACTCCGTGCAGACTCTCCGCCCCCCAGCTCCCGGACTGTCAGTACCCCACCTCCCGCCCGTCCACCAGCATGCTCTACTGAAGCTCGCAACCACGAAAAAGCTGCTTTGACAGGCAGCAATCCATTGTCCGTACATGGCCAAGCCAATACAACCAATCAACCAGCTTCGTGATAGTTCTAGATGTTACATGTCAGTTGCCATAAACCCCGTCAATGTCCCAAGCACAGCCCTAAGCCACTGATGGAGGACGTTTAACTCACACATTCACATGGACCCCAGCTTCTCAGATTGGTCCGAGGAACCTTATCAACCACCACAAAGCGACAGCTTTTCCATATGCATTGCCACATGGATCCTCGTCTTGACACGCAGAACATAAGATTGCTATGTTTAGTCTACCCCTCCATACCCCTGCTTCCCCCGCAACATGCCCTTTTGAGCTCCATCAACAACAGGCAGCAAGAACCTCCTCTATCAGCGCCTTACTTCCACCATACCTACATGTGCAACTTTGATTCATGCGCCAGCCCTCCAAGCTGGGTCCCAAGTCATCAAATCAGGGGTTTCCAGACAAAGAAAACCAGGGCTCTGTTAGGCAGCCTACGCAATCTTGGTTACACCTTGAGCATCACCACTACCGCCCTGCACTGTCCCATTTGCTCCCTCGTTTGTGCTTGGCAGCAACCTCTGCTGCCTTTGCTGCTGCTTGCGCCTTTGCTTCCTCTAGCTTCTTCAAGTCAAGTCCTGACCCCGTCCCAGCTCCTGAAATAGCCCCAGCCCTTCCACCCACCCCACCAATCGTCTTAGGTGCAACCCCAGGGGGCAGACCCCCTCCAGCAGCTAACCCACCCGCAGTACCACCCCCTGGCAAAGTCCCCCCACTTTGAAACGAAACCACCCCAGCTTTCCGTTCTGCTGCTTTACGCTCCTCTGCTACTGCTATCTGCTGCTGCAACTCCTTCCAGGTGTCCTCTGGAGGAAGGTTCTCAGCGTCCCAGATCTCCTTGGGGAAGCAGCTGCCATACTGCTGCAACTGGAAGTGGTCCACCATCTTCTCCAGGAAATCAGGGTTGTTCCAGGCACGCATCTTCTTCAGCTGGTCCATCACTGTTTTGCCAGTTTGGTAGTAGATATTGAGCATGTGGCCTACCTGCAGGACAAAAGGGAAAACACACTAAGTGCTGCAACAATTGCTTGTGCTCTGTGGTACCATAATGGTGGTGTGATGATTTGACACGACGATCTCTCATGCCCCAGAGCAAGAGGACAGCCAGTACAGTGTGTCAGTGGAGGCAGCACCGCCAAGACCAGTCAAGAGTGTTACTAAGATGTATAAGGCAAGCTATGGCACACGTATATTGCACAACACAGTTCGCTTGATGCGGCTGACCATGCCCAGATACCCTTGCTGTTCAGCCCTCTCATTCCCACACATTCCAACAGCAAACCACATGCATGCACGCATGACATGTGCTGAATTGTGTCCTGTCCCTGTCACTGCATCAAAGTGTTCGTGACCAGATGCCTGCAAACCACCCCGTCAGGAAGCAGTAACCCCATTCAGTATGTCGGTTAAAACCCAAGCCATTGTTTGACCTTCTTACCTTCTCTTCCAACGCTGGATCAGGCTCCCCTCGCGGTGGCTCCCGCAGCTCCGGTGGTAAGATGTATATAGGGTTTTGACTGGGGTCATCTGCTTGGCCCTCTGTCCCTAAGTCTGCTACGCCTGTGTGGATAGGTGGGGACAGGCCTTCAAGGGGTGGCTCTGGGTTAGCTGCAGGGCCTGAGATGACGTGGTGGGGCATGGAGGCAAGCTTGTCTTCCTCATTGGAGACAGTACTGGCAGCTGGGGAGTCATCATTTAAGATGCGGACTGCACCTGTTGCACCCTGGTCTGGTTCTGCTGGGGCTTCCCCTAGAACACAGATGCAAATGGCAGGTTAAAGATGGACATTGGCTTGATAGCCGATCTTGTCATGATACTGCCTTGTTAAGTTCCTGCCAATTGGATAACCCTGGAATGGCTTACTATGATGCCATGGCTATTGATGAAGATTGCTGCAGCTGCAGCTGCTGACCCTGGGAACATGCGCCCAAACTCAGCAGTGTCCACTCATTGCTACTGCTGCTGCTTCTTACAGTGCCAGGTTCCTGTGATTGACTTGACCCCATGCATGCACCACATGTTAAGCTGCACACACAGCCCTTTGCTGCACTTACTTTGTACTACTTCATCAATACTATCATCAGTGTGCTGATGCTACTACTGCGACCAGCATGGGTGATGTTCAACACCAACCAATGCACCGAATGCATTGAAGTATCAAGGGTCCCTCTCTTTAGGGTTAGCAGCATCAGAAGTACGATTCACAAATCAAGATGCATTACAAGTCACTAAACCATGTGCCACATGCAGCTGTCGCGAGAGGCGCATGCAGAGCATTTTGCAAACACGCAGGCTTGTCTGCAATAGCTGTATAGACCAGCATCTTCGTGGCAAGAGGGGCCCTTTCCCGGTCAGATTCATGGGTTCCCCTGCGATGTACTTACCCTCCTCCATATCCTCGTCTTCGTCGCTGCCATAGCCACCCAGCAGATCGCCTAGACCAGCCATTCCCCCAGTGGTGGCCCAGCCCTAAGTGGGGCTCGGCCCCACCAGTAAGCTTCGTGCTAAGAACCGAGCTGAGATATGTTTGCAGCTGCTTAGCAATATAGGTAAGCCCTACTAGTACCCTATCAAGGCACAGAGAGCGACCGGTAGCTCTAGTGCAACATGCACATGTCTAGTCACTAAGCATGTGTATTAAGGGTCTTCTAATGGCTTAACATAAACATGCGTATGCCGAACGCAACCAATAACAAAGAGATGGCGTATGAGAGCGACACAGCGCTAGGTGGGAAGAAGTCACTCACTGCCGCTCCGGCTACCACTTGTTGAGCGGTACTAGTCGCCGGTATCATTCCTTGGGGACAGCATGAGCATATGCAGAAGAGCTGGGGAATTTGAACGTTTACGCACTGGCACGACACAGTTACCAGCTATGCTGAGTGTGGCCCACGGTCTGAGTCTTCATGTTTTTCACTTGGCTTCGCGCGACTCTGCTTAGTGGGCGGTTTGAGTACTAAGTAGATCAGATCCTTGCAATGACCGAGGATTATGTTGCCCTAGTTGGGCATCAGAACTTCGCTGGCACGTTGAAGGTTCTCGATGGACAGATTGAACACTGCACAGAAGAGTACCGCGCGGTCTTGCAGAAGCTGGCGCAGCTCCACCTCAACCGAGGGTACTGTAACCAATCTATGCACCTCAACAGGAAGGCTCTCAAGGTAAGTGGCTGGTTGCATGGGGTGTACGAGGTGAGGCGGTCAGCGATCGTCGAGGTGTATCATACGTCGCTACAACGGGCTAGAGACCTTCTCATATACATCCACCTGTGATCGCACTTCATACTATGCTGCTTGCTTCGAGCCAGTCCCGAGACCTGCTGCAGATGTCGCTCGCGCTTCCCCTGATGTAGCTGCATGGTGGCGGTATTGCAACTGACCTAGTGAAGGGTGCGCGGTATATGCGATCCTAGAAAGGACACGAACCCATATCTTGGAGGTATGCGTTGAACGCGCCAATTTCGAGCCTCTGGTATCTCTCATGGGCTTCTCCTCCGCCTGATCAAGCTTCAGTAGTGTGTTGTGGAACAATCTGCAGCTTCTCTCAAGGTTGTCCAGGGTGCCTGTAAGCTTCCTGACATGCCATATACTTCTGTGCTGTGCTACCGTGCTGTGCTACCGTGCTGGGCCATTTCAAACTGCTTGTGCCCTGCTCCCTGGTCTGCTTGCAGGACTACGAGAATGCTCTACAGTTGGTCCCCAACCACATTCCAGCCCTCTTCAGAAAGGGCCAGGTCCTGCTGGCACTTAACAAACCAGCGGTAAGCAGGGGATGAGTTTTGCAATTGTGATGCTACCTGTTGCAGTTGTGATGCTACCCATTGCAAGAGGAAGCTGGATAGAGGGATGTGATATCATCGTGGACAAGCCAGTGGCTGAAGTTCTGATGCACTGGTCATGAAAACGTGCTCACCAGGCATGTCAACCTGGAAGCAACTGGCAGCTTGCACGTGCATATGATATCGGGTGATTGCCGACATTCAAGAGATTTCATGAGTTCTGGGGTGCACCGTGTTCCGCTTTCGGCGTTGGTCAAGTATGGGGCCATGTGCCTTTGCGTATGGTGGTCCTGCCACCGCTCTGGTGGTGCTTACGTGGTGTGCTTACCTGATGTCCTGCTATTGGATGGTCAATATATTTTGATTCGTTTGATATTGAGTTAGATCATTCTGGTGACTGGTTTGATAAGCAGTAGGTGCAAGGGAAATGGATACAGGTTTGGGTCCCCTGGTTGGTGATCTGGAAGGGTTTGTCTTTGGATGCACCCGGTGATGTGTCCGGTTAGTTTGGTTAGCGGCACTCTCGTCGCTGCCGCACCTGTGATGTTTGTTAAGTGTTTCAAGCACGTCTTTGCCGTATTGTCTGAGTGCTTACAGATGTGATGTTTGCTGTTTTGCACATGCTTCTTATATGAAGGCATCTGCAGCACTAGTTGGAGCTGGTTTTGCGTTTTGATTGATTGATTGATTGATCTGCAGCACACCCTAACTCCTGCAAGTACTCTCACCAGGCATGTAGTGCATGCCAGCCCTGCAGAACAATAAAGAACCCTTCCACGAGGCCATAAAAGTGCTTATTGGTTACAAAATGCACTTTGAACCGTAGCTTCAAGGCGTCTATGTGTCCTGTGCATGCAGGAAGCTCAGGCTGCTTGGCAAGCAGCTATAGCTGCAGCCGACCCCATCACAGACCTCAGCATCTTACTTCAGGTCCATGAAGCATATGCCGCCCTCAACACCAGCAGCACATCCACCCCTACCACACCTGAGTCTGTTGCTGCCCGTCCAGCTGCCAAGGAAGAGACTGCAGCCCCTGCAACTGCCACAGGAGCTACTGCCGCCCCTGCAGCTGCCCCCGGAGGTTCATCAAGCAAGGCAACTTCTGGTATCCCTAATGGCGTCCCAGAGGGCGGAGCAGCACAGAGGCTTGCGCCACTGCCCTTGGATGAGCCTTTGAAGGGTGCTGAGCCTCAACCTGTGAAGCAAGCAGAGGCTACTGTAACGCAGCTTGGCGCTCTTGCTGCACCTACCTCAGCACCTACGCCTTCTGCAGCAGCTACCAGCAGCGCCAGCAGTACTGCAGCAGCAGCAGCACCTGCAGCAAGCTCTGCTGCAGCTGGTGGGAGTGGGAAAGCCATGCGGGGTTTCTTTGGGTCTAAGTCAGGTTCTGAACCCCGTAACGTGGCAGCAAAACCGGGTGTAGAAGCAGCGGGAGGACCCACCGCAGCCACCACAAGCAGCAACGGGGCAGCCAGCAGCAGCAGCAGGAGCAAGTCCCCAGCAGCAGCAGCAGCAGCAGCCTCGGGCAACAAGGATGATGTGGAGGAGGTGGACTGCACCACCACCAGCAGCAGCAGCAGCAAAGCTACACGGCATGGGTGGAACCATGCTCCTGCAGCTCTAGGGGGTGGAGGACCCAATGGCATGCCCCCTGGGGGCCCTGCTCAGATTGCACGTATGATGCAGAACTCACATGCGATCAACCTGGCAGTCATGCAGGTGAGGGAAAGGATGGAAGGCTGTACACACAATATGGTATGAATTAGTTGCGCAGTATTGCTTTGGATGCCGAGCGTTACATATGGAGAAACTTGAAAGTGGAGGAGATGCATGAGGGATTTTCTGGGGTGGGGCGGGTTAGAGCTTGGTTTGCTCTTGAAAAGGAAGCAAAACAAGATCAGGTGCCGAGCAGACAACACAGCAGAGCCGGCGTAATCTCAAAGATGACACGACCCTCCAATATGTGTTGCAAGGAAACTATCTGGTGTGGGTGGGTGGCCCCAACAATGAGCTGATCGCGCTGCACTCATGTTTTTGCTGCTTCTGGCTGGCAGGTGCAAGGAAACTGGTCAACTTTTTTGCCAGCTGTACAATTCCTCACCACACAGTTCTTTCTGCCCTGCAGATCAACTCCGGCAAGTTTGAAGAGGCGCTTGCATCCCTAGATGGAGTGCTGAAGGATCACCCCAATGAGCTTAGTGCACGTGTGGCTCGTGGTACTGCTCGTGCCCTGGTGCACAACCTGAAGGGAGCTGTGGAGGACTTTGACGTTGCCATCACACTGGAGCCTAGGTGAGTGAGTCCGTGTACTTTGCGGTCCACTATTCAGCACTTTGAGTCATCTGTGCTCATGCAAGCCTCGGGCCGGAGATTTAAGAAGAAAATGTTGCATTGGCCAGCTGAGTAGCCTATGCACCAGCTACGGGAAGGTGGCATTTATGTTATTATATCTTCTGCGCTGCAGCCTGGCATACATTCAGGGAGGATCGGCATTGCCGGCATGCTGGGTATGAGGGACTTAATAGCCAGGAAGCATAAGGCCCGTTGGCTTGTTTCTTCTCTCTTCCAGCAGCCAGACAAGCAGATCCTGAAGCCATTCAGGCGTGCATATGGCTTTACCCATGCGTATGTGTCAATGTGTGTTGCTGTGCAGGTACGCAGACTCCTACAAGAGGCGCGGGCAAGCCCGTTCTGCTTTGTTAGACACTCAGGGTGCTCTCTCAGATCTGGCCAAGTGCATACAGGTGAGCAGGGCGACGGCAAGGTGGCCATGGATCATGGCTTTCAAAGCAGTAGAATGTATGATAGGCTCTTTGATACAGTTGGGGGAATCCTCACGGCATTATGCATGACTCAACTCAAGGAAGTAGAATACATGAAGGGTTCTGAGTATCAGCGAGTACGATGATATTGGAGGTTCAGCATGCGCATGCACTCCGAGCTGTTAACGAGGGGCCATATGCTGGTTTCGTGCCACAACGAAAGAGCACATGGCAGGGGCGGGGCATGTCTGCAGGCTGTGTATCATCGTACCCAGCGCAATCTGGGTCAAAGTCTCGGACAGACGCTACGTTCAGCAAGCAGACTGGCAGGTCCTGGAGAGTCCAACTGGTACACATAAAGAAAGACAGCGCAGGAGAAAGGAATGGGGTTCCGTTTTTGGGCCAGTTTGATCGTTTGTGCTGTTGCTCGCATGCCTGGTGGTTGTGTAGGTGCTGAAGGATACGGAAGGTGAGGAGCGCAGCCGTGCCGCACGGGCAGAGTGCCACCTGGAGCGGGGCATTATCTATCAGAAGCAGAGGGACTACAAGCGGAGTGCTGATGAGTTGCTGAAGGCCACAGAGCTGGACCCCACTAACCCCATGGTAGGCACAGGAACTGGAAAAGAGGGAGCGCCTGGGGGGGGGGGCGCTGGTGGAGACTTGGGTTTGTGAGGCAAACTTTCTGTCGGGACTTTCGCATAGCTCTTGCTCTGTCATTCTCACTGTGATGAACGCAGCAGACTTTGTTGTTCACACAGCACCTATTGGTTTAGGTTTACTGGATGGATATTCTAAAACTCCACTAGCTGAGGTGCAATTCTAGGTGAGGTGCAATTCTAGGTGAGGTGCAATTCACACTAATTCTCTCACTAAGGGAGAATTAGTGCGAATTGCACACTATTTCTCCCTTAAGATGAGTGTGTGTTTAGATGAACGCCAGGGTGTGCTTTGGAGCTGGTCACTTGTGGAGCTGGTCACTTGTAATGGGTTGCATGGTCTGCGGCATGGTGTTGTGGCCAGGTGCCTGCAAGGCCTTGTTGTTGACTTGTGTTCTTGCCTGCCTTGTGCCAGGCCCACAACTTGCTAGGGCTGTGCCGCACCAGCATGGGCAACATCCGTGAAGGGGTGCGTGCGTATGAGAAGGCTGTGGACATATCTCCAGACATGAAGGAGGCCTGGCTCAACATGGGGCAGGCGCTGAAGGAGGAGGGGCGCACAGCAGAGGCAGAGAAGGCTCTTCTCAAGGTACGCAGCAGCTCCGTGGTCTGAGCTATGGTGGGAATATGTTGTGTGGTTGTGGTTCATTATGCCCTACCAAGTGATACTGTTGGTTTTCATTTGGCCTGCATGCTCCACATTAGAAAGCTGCTGTTTTGGATGAGCTCGCATTCATGGGATGCTTGTTTGTGCAGGCAATGGGCTGGTTCTACCCGTGTCCCACCTATTTATCGTTTGTGGATCATGTGCTGTGAGCTCGGGACGTAGGATGGTTGTCAGTAAGCTACCAGGTCGCCCCCCAACATCTCACATTGATGGGAGTTGCACGGTCATCACGGCTTTGCAATGTTCTTGTGGAAGGATACTTGTGCCTCAGCTTTGTGCCTCAGCTTTGTGCCTTAGCCCCTGAGCATCTTCTCCTTATATGTGTATCTACAGGTCATCACTGACCCCAAGGCAGGAGCTGCTGCTTCCAAGCTGATTGGCCAGATGCGGCAGGGGCAGGGGAAGCATTCAGATGCCATCAAGATCCTAGACAAGGCACTTTCAGGCGATAGGGAGGACATGGTAAGCTGCTGGGGCTCTTGGTCGTCAGGTCATACGGGTTTCAGAGGGTGGATGGGTTTTGGGTGACTGGGCACCTCATGCTGGGGAGATTGTGGAATGCTAGGGTCAACCGCTAGGGCTTTAGGGTTGTGAGTGTGAGGCTTGGTACAGCTTTGGGCTGCTGGTGTTGCAGTTTTTGGCTAAGGGTTTGGGTTGGCAATGCGGTCGGGCTTTGTAGGGCAATGCTGATGTTGCAACTACAGAGGTTAGTTACAGGTCAAATTGAGTTGGGAGGGGATGGAGGTAGGCAGGGCCGAAGCAGCAAGTTTCCATGACAGGAGTGAAGGCTCGAGTGAAGGCTGCTAGCGGAGTGAGGTCTGGTCATCACTTTGGTATCAGAGCCCTTACAGTTGATGCTGGTTGTGCAAGGGGCCAGGCCAGGGATGTGGGACTAAGCATAACACATGGTGCCAGTTACTCAAGAGGAGGGACGATCGTCGATGACCCCTTTCTGACAGATGGCATGGCCTATGCATATGATCGGGACGCTCGTGTCGTGTCATATGCCGCTTGGCCATGCTTTTCAATTAGTTGTGGTGCTGTATTGTATGGATGTTGGGCTTTGGCAGAGTCCGTTTTGTGCTCTAAATTCATGCGTTGCTGTTTGCAGCGCGTGGACCTGATGTACCTTCGCGCCATCTGCCACCACGCCTTGGGTCGTGCAGTAGCTGCAGCAGCAGACTACAACGCCTGCATGAACTACTCCCCCAAGCCTGGGCGGGTGCAGGGTGAAGAGAGCACAATGTACCAGTACCTCTCCTTCTACCAGCGGGAGCTCGCCTTGTATGTGTACCATAACCTGGATCGGCCTGTGGTGGATTTTAGCATGGACTGCGAGATCCCCGCCTTGTTCAAGGTGCGCAGGGCCTCTTGGATTCTTACTGGGGGGACTTCAGGGGGGACTTCAGAATAGTATGTTTTGGGGAGGAGATTCCCGTGCTGAAATGGCTAATTGCTGAGCGGTCCCTTGATGTGGCGTCACTGCGGCCCACAGCAGCTATTGGATCTTACTGCTGGCGTGGTCACTTAGTAGCGATGTGAAGTCAGCCATGATTTAGGTTCTTCTGTGTCACCCGGTGTATGGTATCCAGCACGAGTGGGTTGACATTAGTACACAATGCTGTGAGCTCACAAACCGTGCCAAAGGGTGTAGTGGAGGTAAGCCCATGGATGCCTGCCACCGCACTGCATATGCAAACCATAATTATCATGTATGATTGTGATCATTTACTTTTCCAGTTGACCGTGAGCTGTTCCAGGGACACATCCGCAGGTCTGACACACTTCAAGAAAAGTGCAGGGTCAGTCTGCATTGCGTTCTACGATGCTGCCCTGGGTTATGAAGTGCTTGCTGCATAGGTCTGGTTGTCTAAAAGCCATGGTTTTTGGGTCCATCAGACGGTGTGTTTCACGTTCTGATCTTGCAGCCCTCCTGTGCTCGCCCTCTTGTGCTCGCCAAACGTTCATTTGTTTCGTTGTTGCCCCCCGCCCCCAACACACAGGAGCTGTGGTGCAAGAAGGGTCATGTGACTCAGGAGCTGGTGAACTTATACAAGATGCAGCCTGTGATCCCACGGGACCCCCCTGCTCCACCTCCAGCCGCAGCCCCTGAGGTGCTGGACCCTATGACGCAGGCAGCAGACATTGTGGGGCAGCTGCTGCAGAACCATCACCAGGGGTTCCTGCCTAACATACGGCAGCAGCGGGCAGCAGGTGAGCAGGGAGGGTGTCCGTTCATCATGGATGGTCTGTGGTAGGATGCTGGTCTTTGCATTAAAGTCCTGATGGTTAAGGGGACAGTGTTGGATGTGATTGGGAGGGTGTTGCATCATCATGTGTGGCACGATGCTGGTTGTTGCATCGATGTCTGGATGGATGATGGTGCGGAATTAGCTGGGGAATTTCTATTTGTACGGCCAGGTATTGCAAGGGGACTCAGGTCAATGGGGCACAGGCTGAACATGGTGCTTTTGAGAATGTTATCTCCTTTTGGACATTGATCTGCCAGTGCAGCTTTCCATTCAGACAAAGGTCTGTGGACTAACAGGGCATGGCCTACCGCCTCCTTTCGTCAGGGAAGTGACATTTTTGAGGTATCCTGGAGCTTCTTGGGCTGTTGTATGCCTGCTACCGGGAATATCTTTCAATGTGTGGCATGGGCTGCCATTAAAGATGTATACATCATGCTGTGCTTTGGCAGACGCCAGAGGCGAGCTACGGGGCTTTTAGCTACGGTTGGGCGAACTCTCAGGGCATCTCACATTACCCACATACTCATGCTGTGTTGTTCTCCAGGCTATGCTGCCATACAGTTTGGCCAGTCGCTGCATGCCCTGCTATGGAGAATATACGTCAATGCATGACATCTAAGGACATGTACATAATGATGTGTTGTTTTGCAGGTTATGCTGCCATAGAGCTGGGCCAGGCGCTGCATGCCCTGCTAGAGGAGAGGCGGCGGGGGCGGCAGCTGTGGGTCAACAGCGAGGGGAGCACAGGGGAGCGGGGCTGCTCTGGGAGGCATGTGTTTGGCTGGAGGGATGCCATGGACATTGTGGTCAAGTGAGGAAGGGAGATGTGGGGGGTTAGGGGGGCAGCTGGTAGCTCAGAGATGGTGTGGACATAGCAGGTCAGGACACGTGGTCAGAATCATTCCTTATTGCGATAGTGATTTCCTGCATCCAGTATAGAGGATCACATGTTCCCTCCTCTTGGCCGTCATCAGATCTGCTGAGCACATGCAACATAACCACATACATATTTCAGACTGATGGTCAGAAACAGGATGAACAGAGCATTTCATCATAGTCACCATGTGCCTGGGGTTTAGGTTCGAATTTTCCCCATTCTGAATGGGTGCCTGCTTTTGACAATATGGTTGGTTGGGACATAGCAGGAGGCCCAGGGGCTGGAGGTTTCACAGCTTGTGGTTGGAACACTTTTTGGCAAGCTGCACCTGACATGCAAGGCACTGTATTGCAGGGATCGCAGGCCACTTCCTGCCTTTGACATTCATCAAAAGACATGAGATTGGAGGGCAAGGTTACACAAATAGCTTTTTCATTAGGTCTGGAGCTGCAGGTGTGCACTTCTCCTGTCTCTTTCTACTTACTCCCGGGTTGCCTATGGCGTTCCTTCCGCTGCTCCACCCTCCGCCTTTCGCGAACTATACAGCCCGCTCCCTTGATGTTCCCCCTACCACTACGCCCTTACCACCCTTGTCCGCTTATTGTCCAGATAACTTCTTTTGCCATCCCTGACGCCTCCCTTGCATTATCTGCCGCCTTGTCGTTCACTTACCTTCTGTTTGTCTTCTCCCGTGTCCTCTTTCTGCTGTTGTTCTAGGTGGCGTCAGCTGGCAGAGCCTGCAGACCAGGTGGTGTGGGTGGACCTGCTGACCAAGAGGGAGTTTGAGCAGGGCTTTGGCAGCCACACCCCCATGTTCAGCGGGCAGACCAAGTGTGTGCGCTACTACATGAACTTCAACAGAGCACTAGAGCTGCAGAAGAAGGTGCTGCTGGAGGTAAGAGGGGACGGTCTTGGCCAAGGTCCTGGGAAAGGAAGGGCGGCTTCGGGATGAGAAAGGAAGGGCGGCTTCAGGATGGGGGGGAGGGAAGGTGCAATGGTGCGTGGATGGAAGAAAGGCGCTGCTGACATCTGTCAGTCTGCATGTGAGTGCAGTCGGTGCTAGGTACGCAAGGGGCACTGGGTAAGGGAAGGAGGATGGATGTAATGTGTGTACAAATGGCAAATGCGCTTGCTAGAGCCAGATTAAGGCTCTGGTCCTGTAAGAAGATATCGGGGTTGAGGAGGAGAGGGAGGGCTAGTGCTGTTTGGGCAAATGTATTGTGGGACAGTCCTGCCAGGCAGAGAACTACCTGCGTCCAACTGAGTG
Organism: Pseudopediastrum boryanum; assembly: GCA_963556185.1. NCBI lineage: Eukaryota > Viridiplantae > Chlorophyta > Chlorophyceae > Sphaeropleales > Hydrodictyaceae > Pseudopediastrum > Pseudopediastrum boryanum. Next base: position 5,584,790 of record OY744498.1, read on the forward strand.
CTGGACCTGCGTTAATGGTGCTCCTGGATATGAGTGGAATTGCAAGGAAGGGGGAGAAGAGGTTTTGACCTGGTGAGGAGGGAGGGGTATTGTTGAACATGCGGTTATTGGGTTTTCCTAGGCAGGGCTCTAGGATATGGTGCTGCTGGAGGCTCTGACTGACTAGGGTGGGAGGGTTTGCAGATCATGTCAGGGTTGCCGGAGTGGCGGGGCAGGGGCGGTTACTCTAAGGTGGTGATGGTGGCCAGTTGATGAGTGCTGGATGCTACTGCAGGTGGGCAGAGTGAAGGGTATGCAAGGATAGGGCCTGGGTGTGTTTGAGGGGGGCAGGGGGGAGAGGGTCTTGTAGGCAACTGGTCATGGCTGATTTGAGCGGCAAGTGCAAGCGGAGGTGCTGGGCTTGTGTGAGGGAAGCAACCTAGACGCGGAAGGTTCTAGCCGGGTTGCTGGACGCGCAATGCCCGGGGGGTTGGGGGTCCTTCTCCAAGCTTTTCATAGAAACACCAGGGGTGCGCTGGGAGAAGGCGGAGTGTAGGGGAAGAGTAAAGATCCTTGTCTACAGCTAATGCGGGCTTCTCCTTGCCATGCATGCATTGCGGCGCTGTTGAATACCGGTAGCACAAGCACTTTTTGATTAGCACAAGCACTACACTTTCTCCTCTCACCGTTGCAAAAGCAGTGGTTGCTGACTGCCGACCCATTGCTCGTTGCCCTGCAGGAGGGCCACGCCTTTGACCAGCACAGCAAGCCCATCCCCCTCGGCAGCGACGAGAAGCGGGAGGCCGTGAAAAAAGCCCGCACCGCTCTCACCATGCACCGCATCATCGGGCAGGACAGCTGGGTGGTGGTCCCATTATCCAGCGTGTCCCGTCCCGGGCACCAGCTGGAGGGCACCCGTCTCACTTTGGTCAAAGTGCCTAACCAGCCAGATGCTGTGGAGTTCTCCATCCGCACCCCGGTGACCCCACCCCGCTGGAAGGACTACGACCAGGAGCTGGAGGCGGCGTGGGAGGGCCTGGTGGCGTGTTTGTTGCAGGGAGACCTTGCGGGGGCTGCACGGGGGATTCTGACGTTTGGGTACTACTGGTATAACTTCATGCCGCTGGCGAGGGGGACGGCAGCTGTGGGGTACACCACCATCTTGGCGCTGTTATGGGCTGCAGGGGTGCCGGTGAGCACACCCATCCCCAAGGATTACCAGGTAAAGGGGAGGGGCTGCAGGGAGGCGGAGTGGGGCCAGGTAGTTGCTTTATTGGTGCTGTTCAGGCTTGTTACCATAATTTGTAACTGTGTGCAACCGTTTGGCAGCGACCAAGACATGCATACTTTCACATGCAATTGCCGGTAACAGCTCATGGCACTGTCAGGGGAAGGGTTGTGGTTGGTTTTTAGTCACATTGCGCTGTCAGGCAGCTGGGGTTCTTGTCCATGCATCGAAGCACTACAGGGTATGTGGTCATGCATGTGGAAAGGTCATCGTGGGTTTTTTTTTGCAGGATGGTCCAGAGGGGTTATGTGGTCTTGTAGTGCTCCTTGGCACTGTTTTGCGGAATACCTACCCTGTTCTCATTAGTTTAAATTGGGATCAAGCCAAGCATGGGATCTGAGGCCTATTGCAGGACCTTCTGCACTCGGTCTTCCTCCTGTAGACAAGGTTGCTTGCGCCTACTAAGTTGCAATACTCTGCTTAACACACTTTGGACCAGCGGCATGGAAGGAATGCTGCGAGGTGCAAAGGCCTCTGGTGCCATGTCACTACTTTTGTTGTTGTTGCATGTCACAAGGCACATATGCTGATGCTATCAGGCCTTCCTCCACTGTTTCTGCAAGGGTGGTGAGGGCCATCAAGGTCCTGCAATGAAGGCAGACTCCAACAATATCCGCATGTGTGCTAGAAGCAGCTCTGATACCCAGTGCTGCTGTTGCTCCTTATGCAGGTGGATTGGGAGGCCATCCTAAGCCAACACCCTGACGCCTTCATGGAGCGGCTGTCCAAGTGGATGGTACCAGAGCAGGTGGTTGCGGCGTGGCACAAGGCAAAGCAGCAGCAGGAGGCTGCTACTGCAGAGGGAGAAGCAGCCACCACCACCAGCACCAGCAGCAGTCCAGCAGCACCTACCACTCCCACTGGCTCCAGCAACGGCAACAGCAATGGCACTACAACTGCTAATACTACCACCAGCAGCAGCAGTGGTGGCAGTGGTAGTGGTAAGGGTGCAGGATCTGGCAGTGCAAGCAGCAGCAGGGGTGGGAGTCCTGGGGGTAGCCCTGGGAGCAGCCCTAGGGGTGGGCCTCTTTCGGCAGGGGCACTGACCAGTGCGGCAAAGGCGCTGCCGGCTGTGACTGCTTTGGGGAAGGTGAATGATGTGTTGGGGACGATGAGGGCACGGATTGAGGCCCTGAATGGGACAGGTATGCCTAGGATCTGATTGATAGGATGTTGTGGGAGGGAGGAGCATGTGTTTTGGATTAAAGGTTAGGCAGCAGATCATTGAGGTGCAGTCCCTGGCGAAGTGGACCAGACGTTGGGGGCTGGGCACTACATGCAGCGGAGTGCTGGTGCGTCTGATTTGTTAAGAGAGACCAGTGCACAGCCCCTGGGCCGTGCAGCACCCAAGCATGACTCCAACCAGTGACTTGGTGCGTCTGATTTGCGAGGGGAATGGTGGGCAAGGAGTGGAGGAGGGGGACAGAGCTCTGTGGAGGGAGGTAAAGATAGCCATGCGTGCGGAGGGTGTGGGTAGGGCTTCAGCTGATTGTGGGGTAGAGACAGGTGAGCTGCTGAGAGAAGCAGTATGAGACAGGAAAGAGTGTGTGCAGAGAGAAACTGTTGTGGCTCAGCACCAGCTGGATAATTCACCTGGGCAACTAATTGAACGGAGCACTGTCTGCAGGCAATGTTTGTTTCAGCTAGCTGCGGGGGCAGGTGGATTATCCAGCTGGTGTACGTGGCAGGGCAGTGTAGGTGGCCAGTTTTAGGTTGCCAAGGGTGCAGGTAGATCGGTCCATCCAGCTGGTTGGTGTACTTGGCATGGGACTGTGGGCGGGCCACCATTTGTAGGTTTACGTGTGGATGGGGGTGGGGAAAAGGGGCCGGGGAGGTGAGGGGCACAGCGTCGTGGCCTTGCAAAACTGCATGTGCATTTCAGGTAAGATCGTTGAGGTGCTTAGCCGACATGCTGATGCAGTTTTGCAAGGCCCCCCCCCCCCCCCGCTGCACCCCCCCCCCCCCCGCCTACCCGTACCTTTGAATGGGGGACTGGATGGGTCTTCCTTTGGGCAACTGCCCCAGTTCCGTTCAGGCAGACACTTAATTTGTGGATACAGGTGTCATGAGTTCTTGTCTGGAGCTGTTCAGTGACACATTGTGCGCTACTGGGTAGATAGATAGCGCTTTAATCCTTCACTGGCCAAATTGCTGGCAGATGCAGTTGTGCCTGGGAGTCATTTTTGAGGCGGCAATGAGTTTGATTCTAGTGCTCTGAGTAACTGTTGGTGGACTTAGGTTTTGCATTATGCTTGTGATTGAAGCTGAGACGGCATGGTTCTCCGCCTGACAGCATCACCATGAATACTCGCGGGTGCTTAGGCAGGATGTCCCCGACCTCGCCAGCTGTGAATGTGCATTTCTGCAACGGACCCGACAATGCCTGGAGATGGCCGTGCAGAATTGCGTCAGACTTGAATGCTTCACCATTACCGTCCGATATACGTGGCCCTGTCGACGTAGCTGCCACTCAGTGATGCGAACGGGATCGGATGTGTTCCCACACAATCTTCGGGCATAGTGGCAGCGGCCCCTGTGCAGCGCTGTCATGGACACCATAAATGCTTAGTATTCGCCTTCATCTAGTTCACGCGGCCTCATTTCGGAGGCGAGCACCGTACAGCCGAAGCAATACGACGCCGCTGGGCGTCTACGTACATGACCAATCTTGACATCATGGTGCATTTCTTCAGCCAAGGAACTGATTATGAGCGTGAAAATGACATGTCAAGCTCATGTTTATTTCAGAATGTCGTGGGCTGTGCCATGGGCTAGTATCAACCAACCTTGTTGCACTAGATCCTTCGTGAGTCTGACTCTGGTTGTTGAGGGCGCAGACGAACACACAAGAAGTTTGAAATTCAAGCACGGCACATAATCTACATGTAATCTCTTATAACGCGTTCTGAACTATAGTCTAGCCAATTGGATTCCCTTCGCCCTGTAACCGAGGTTGCAGTACTAGTAGCAGGGGCTTGAAAGTGGAAAGAACTGGCTGAAGTTACTGAAACCTGCAAACATTTACTTGCCTTCACAATCGAAGGTGACGATCTACCCAGACAGAGGCTCTTCGTATTGGCACAGGAACCATGCAGCTGTCAAGGATCTCACACAGCCCCTGTCTGGAGGCCTTCAAAGGCCCTGCTTTGGTTGGAAGGTCTGACCATGGAGGGTATCCTATGCGCAAGGTAGGAAACCTCATCCATTTTCGAGCAGCATTGGCATCACTGTGAGGCAAGTTGTTTGCTTTACTCCATGCTGGCATTACATCCCACACCAAGCATCAAACATGGGCTGCTCGGCAGAATTGCATGTGTGATAGCAAGCAGCTATACCGTATAATCAAGTGCCCCAAGAGTTGGCAGTGAATAGCTGCATACTCAGACATTGCCCACTAGCGACCTCTTCAAGAGAGGGCTTTAATCTAGTAAGAACAACAAATAACCAGAGCCTGGAACTAGACCCATATGCTATCAGCTCAAGAACACCTTGCTGCAAAGTTGCTGTCGCAGGCAACAACTGCCCTGGCCATGAAAGAAACTGTACTTGGGCTGCAGCAGCCGCCTTTGACCAAGTCAGTCGCTGGCTCCTGCTAGCCTTTCCGCAGAGCCCTGATCTCTTTTTTTGTCTAATCTGCAGGCTTGCATTTGCCCACATACCTCCCCAATCAAAGGCCAAAGATCAGCTCTTGTAGGGACCACAGCAAGGTTCAGGAAAGCTGTGGCTGTGGCAGCAGCAGGAGGAGGAGGAGGAGGAGGAGGTGCTCCCAACAGCCCTGATCTGGGCAATCTACAAGCATTCATTGCAGCAGCGGCACCAAACTTCTTGAATGATCGCACTCTGGTGAGGAGTTCAGAATATGCTTGAAGTGTCGCACTTCAGCTAAACTGCTGCACATACATGTGGTGAATAAACAAACAAACAATCAAAAGTAATGCAGCATATGGCTTAGAGCATAGTAGGCAGCAGGCAGGACTGTTCCACGCTCTGCTCTGCTACTTCATCCAATAATGGAGGTAGGAGCAGTTGCTTGCACCACCCATCAGTGGCTATTGGAAAAAGTACCATCAGACCTAGTGCTGACAGTTTCTGTTGGATGGTTTACACCAGGCTAAGTCTGAAAGATTGATTGAAAGATTTATTGAAAAAGGGATAGTGGCGCTGGGTCACGTCAGGAGGCCAACTGAGTTGCTTAGTGCAGCTTGGCTGGCACTAATTGTCGGAAAATGGGGGCCAGATGCAATTTCGCTATCGCTGTAAAGCCGAGTTAGCACAGCTGTGTCAGTATACTTGGCCAATGCAAGCCAGCTAGCAGTTACCGATTATGTTGACACAGTGACCAGCTGCTGTCTAGCAGCTGTGGTACTCAAGAGGTGGCGGGGCTAATGCTTTATTGGCTGATGCCTATCTTTTCAGCTTTTCTCATGCAAATCACACATTTGTATAGACATATCACCAAAATGCACTGCTGTCCTTCCACCTGTTGTGCAGTTGCTGTTTGTGGCCACGCCGCTGATCCTCGGGACCATTACAGGAGCCACAGGCGGTATCAGTGGAGGTTACCAATGGTAGGTGACAAGGGCAACATTATCACGGTTTGGCCTCGCTGTGTTCGTAACAGCTTGAGGTGCAGGGCATATGGCACTTTTGCTATGGCATATCATCAGATGTGATATCGAGTTGCTAGCACAGTTTCGGCCCTGTAGTTAACCCTGACACTGCTTCTTAGTAAATTTGCAGTGTCCTGGCTGGACGTTGGGTACCTACTGGCCCCCGCACTTGAAGCACCTGTCAGTGGCTAGAGCCCACCCCCTTTTTTTTAATCTGCATGTCCATGAACAGAATGTATCCTGAAGCAGGGCTTGGATATGCATTCACAAGTTACGTATTTTTGCTTAGTGTACCAGTCGTGGCCCAGAGACTGCGTGTGTACTATCTCTAAGGCCCTAAAAGGATCATCTTACCCTCCTCCTGCTGGTGCATTGCCAGGTACAAGTCCTTGAAAAAGCCATGGTTCAACCCCCCTGACTTCGTCTTTGGCATCGCGTGGTCTGTGTTGTATCTCTTGATGTGACTAGCGGCTTATCGTGTGTATGAACGCACCGGGTGGCCAAGCTGGCCGCTGTATGTCTACAGTGGACAGCTGGCGCTGAACCTGCTGTGGTTTGTCCTGTTCTTTGATGATAAGAAGCCAGGACTTGCACAGTTGGAGAACCTTGGTGAGTATTGGATGGCGACCGGATGGTAATGCAGCGCAACTATGTAGACATCTAGGCATAAATTTGTCCTACATGCCGAAGATAACCTGTATTCTGTTCCACCTCGCTGTTCTTTGTGACAGCTTGAGGTGCAAGGCCTATGGCACTTTGTGCTATTGAATATCATGAAATGCTCAATGCGGCGAGAAAAGGGTGCATATTGGATTTTTACGTCACAGCAAAAGGCAGGATGGAATCCACCATTTTCAGTGAGGCGCTGCGGCTACTAAGTCGGACCTGTAGGGAGCCTATGACACCAATAAGCCAGGCAGTGCTCATGTGCCATAGCTGGTCACTAGGTACCGGTAGTACTGCTACAGCCCTGCTGCATTGGCTGGGTTCCCGCATTGCACTCTGTAGCTGCAGTGGTGGAACAACTCTTAGGGAGACGTATGCGGGGGTTTATGCCCTACCACTTTCAGCACCAAGTATGGGAGTGCACCATGGTCAGCTCTAGCCACCAAAGCCTCTATTTGTGCTAATCAGCGGGAGTAGGCTTGCTACAGACCTGCTGTATGGGCCAGCGCAAAGCCAGAGCTTAGACAGCTACATGACATTGTAGTCCTTTTTCAGGGTGCACCGCACTCCAACGTTGTTAAACTTCGTATTGGCTTGCAGTTGGGCCCAGCATGGTCACATTGCTTCAGGGAGACTTTTTATAAGTCTGCGCTTTTAGCCATGACATGGTACCAGGAACTCATTTCAAACAGGGACTAACTGCCCGATTGGTCTTGCTCGCTTTTATGTTGCTGTGGCCACTGCAGCTTTCTTCCTTCTGCTGTGCTACACAACGTACTTGTTCTTCGAAGAGGATCAGACTGCCGGGTTGCTGATGATGCCCTATGTGGCCTGGGTGGCCTTTGCCAACCTTCTGAACATTAGTATTGTGAAGAAGAATTAGGAGGCCTCGCAAGTGAAGCGTGGGGGTTTTGCTGTTGTAGTCCGCAATCTAGTTGCTTGGGAACAAGGTGCCGCTGAACTCGAAAGTGCACTGCGAAGGAATCCGAGGGGATTCAAGCAACTGCCATTACCGAGTGTGCCGGAAGATGGCTGGCAGATTGTAAAAAGCGCTCAAGCTTAGAGGGTAGAGCCAGGTGGCCCTGCAGGGGGTGTAAAGCCGGTGTTGGGGTCGGAGAGTACGGGCAGTGTACGGAGGAGAATCCTTGTCAGCAAGGGCTTAGCTTAGGGCGCACGCGGTGTGCGCATGGCAAATTGATGCACTCTTACTTTGCACTCGGCTCATTGGTAGAGTGATGTAGGCAAACCAGATCACGAACCGATGGTGCAATGCTTGCATAAGCAGGGTAGAGTTGGCCCATAAGGCAGGGATGGGTGACTCCCTCTACATGTAACCTGCTTTCGCTTGGCTGAGTGAAGCAGGGCTATGTACCGGCATATTGAGGGATCACTGCGACGATGTACCACCTAGCTTGGCACCAACGTAGTCCCTCCCTTCTTGCACGACCCCAAAGAGCAATTGTTCGGGGAGTCCGGCCTACGCACAGACCGCAAACGGAATGCAGGGGTAGCAACCCAAGGATTGATATTGCTAGTGCAAGTGCACGTATAGCCATCGTCTCTATCGGGCTATATGGGTGCCAAGTGCTAGTCGCTGGAGCTGCCACCGGGTCAGCATTACTGCTTGAAAGGTATCATCCCTGCTTCTCAAGCACATGCGTCGCACGACTGTACATGTTACCATTAATTTTTGTTCTGGGGCTCTGTCGCTGTATCCAGCTTTGGCATACACGACCTCTTTTTTAAGGCTGCATGTTCGCGTGTTGCAGGCAGCCCGCTAGTAATTCCCGGGTGCTGGTCTTTGAGAGGGACCGAATCGAGTTGCTTTTGACTGAAGAGTTCCAGGACAGGTACTATAGCAGTTGTGGTACTGTGCTGAAGGGTCCAGCACTGCATGGAGCAGCAGCAGACGCATCAAACCATGCAAGGTCATGCTGAACAGGGATGCATGCATCCTTTCCCCCGTCCATACATCGCATTGCTCATGTATTATTGCAGCTTCACGCATCTGCAGATGAATGCACGGTCGTGGTCATGGTCTACGAATCCTCAGCCTTTCATCTGCCTTCTAGAGCCATGCCAATTACAAATTGACTGTGCCTGTATCCAATGCTTTGACAAGAAGGCTAACTATTTCTCCTTTTCCATCCGAATTGGGACCCCTGAAACTTCTATGCCATTGCAGACTCCATGACCTCTCGAACGAGCAACTGGTCGACCTCATGGATCAGCTGCTGCGATCCAAGCAGCCACTATCCGCTCCAGCACTCTTCTCTGAAGCCCTCTCGCAACCATCCTCAACAGCAGCACCAGACTCAGCAGCAGCTAAAGCATCATTACCATCACCCGCAGCAGCAGTATCCACCGGACAGCAGCTAGTCGCTAAGGGAGCCAAGGCACTGCTCGGTTGGGCAACAGGCAGCAGCAGTAGCAGTAGCAGCGGGTTTGATTTGGACACCACTCCCACTGCTCCTCTTAGCACTCCCAGCACCACCACCACAACAAATGGCAGCAGCAGTAGCATCAGCAGTGACAGTAATAGGGATGATACAGCATCTGGTAGTGGTGGTGAAGAGTATACTGCAGAAAGCACCAGGAGCAGCAGCAGTAATAGTAGCAGTGAGGCCCCAGCGGGTCCCTCTGGCTGGTCCCTACAACTTCCAGGCGTGAAGCCACTATGGGGTCCTGGGGAAATGCTGCCTGGAACTTCAGGAGCAAGTGTAACTTCAAGTGTAACTCCTAACACCAGCAGCAGTAGCAGCAGTGGTAGCAAAGATAGTGGGGCAAGCTCTGGAAGTGCAGCAGATGGAGCTTCTGCTGGTGCTCTAGTTAATGAGTATAAAGACAGGGATTTGGACATTACCGAGCTAAATCCAAGCAGCAGCAGCAGCAGCAGTGCTGCGACTGACAGCTTGACCAAGCAAAGCGGTAGCATTAGGGGTGGTGCCAGCAGCAAAGCAGAACCTACTACAAGTAGCAGCAGAAGAGTAGACGACACCACCACCAGCAGCAACAGCAGCAGCAGGAGAGGTACAGGGCTTGAAGCAGCAGCGAGCAGCAAGGCAGGCAATACCCCACCAGCTGCTACTGCTCTTCCTGTAGACCCATATGACTTGGGAGAGTCTGGGGAAGATGCTGGAGATGCAGATGATCTTACGGGGGCCTTGCTGTGGGGAGGTGGTACGGCGCCCGGAGCAACAGGACAAATTGACGAACCTGGATCAGCGGGAACAGCAGCAGCAGCAGGAGGGGGCGGGGTGGTAGCAGCAGAGGAGGGAGAGGGAGGTGCACGTGGGAAGGGGTTCCTGGGGCTGGGGCCTATTGGTGGGTTGGAGCTGCCGCAGTTGCCGAAGCTGCCGGAGTTGCCTGAGGTGCCGGATGTTGTGGGAGGGTTGAGGCAGAAGGTGGAAGAGGTGGAACTGAGCTTTGAGGAATGGAGGTGAGGAGGGAAGGGTGGGGTTGGAGGGAAGGTAGCACCTTTCTGGATGAGAAAGGTGGAGCCTAGTAAATTGGGGAGGTTGGCAATTCTTTTTGTTGTTTGTCTAAGCACGGAAAGCAGATGACAACTTGGCCACATGCAAGGATCACCCATGACGAAGCCAAACAATTATGAAAAGGCAGGTATGAGGTGTTTTACATACGGGCTTTGGACCCCTGCGTCAGAGGGTATGCAACCGCACCATCTGTGCGGGTGCTATGTGGCTAAAGTACTAATTGTGGCAATGGTGTTGGGGTCTTGTGCTGCTTGGTCTTCTGTGACCATTGGTCGTAGCTGGTTTGCGTCCTGATTCAATGATTAAATTTGTTGCTGCTGCTGTTGTTACCCAGGTATGGGTTGTCTGATGCTTTGGAGGTGCTGGTGCGGGAGCAGCTGCCCGGGGCGCTGGGCCCTCTGGGATTGGTGGTAGGTGCAGGGGCAGCTACATACCTACTGGGATCCCTGCTACTGCCAGTCATCACCGGGGAGTCACCTGGTGACACAACAGCAGCTGCCGGTGATACTCCTGGTGACAAAGCAGCTGCTGGTGTTGAAGTGGCTGTAAATGGAGGCAGCAGCAGTGGCAGTGGCAGTAGCAGTAGTAGTGGGAGTAAGGGTGGGAAGTTACAAGCTTTGTGGAGGCAGCTGGCAGCAAAAGCAGAAGAGGAGGAGGAGCAAGCAACAGCACAGCAGGAGGAAGGTGCAGCAGGTCCAACCAGCAGCAGCAGCAGTGAGGAGGAAGGTGGGGAGGTTGGGAGACAGAAGTTAGTTCAGGGCAATGAAGCAACATCAGCACCAGCAGCAGCAGCAGCAGAAGAGGGCGTTGAGAAACAAGGCAACGGTAGTGGGGAAGCTTTATGGCCCAGCAGCAGCAGCAGCAGCAGCAGGAAGGGGCTGGTTGGGAAAGAGGGTCGGTGGCAGAGGATGTTGGATAATGCAGCTGATGTGGACCTGTCCATACTGGCAGTGAGCCAGATGGAGGCTGCTGCTGCTGGTGGTGGTGGTGATGGTGGGGTTCTGTGGGTTCGGGATGAGCCTCTACTACCCACAGCAGCGGCAGCAGCAGGGGGGCAGTTTGAAGATGGGATGACTAGTGGCAATGGAGGGATTCTGTGGATGAGGGAAGAGGCCACAGCACTACCAGCAGCAGCAGCTGGGCAAGGTCCTAGAAACATTGTATGGGACAGAGGGGATCCTGCAGCTTTGGCAGGAGGAGCTGCAGCTGCTGGTGGTGGTGAAGTTATGCCAAACGTTGAAAGCACTGGTGGAGAGGTTTTGTGGGTCAGAAGTGAGTCTGTACCACCAGCAGCAGCAGCCGCAGCAGAAGCAGCAGCAGGGGGTGTTATGTGGCGTGCAAGAGATGATGTCAGCAGTAGCAGTAGCAGGGATGCCAGCAGTAGCAGCTACACAGATGGGTTATACCCATCAGCTTTGGGGGCAGCTTCCATGAGGAGGAGTCAAAGGCGACAGCAGCAGCAGCAGCAACTGCCTGCGCTGCTGTTGTCCAATGTGGAGGAGGTGGAAGGGCAAAGCAGCATCTCTGGTGGCAGCGGTGTTGGATGGGGTGGGTGGGGGGCAGATTGGGGGGGTCTACCACCACAATTAGCTGCAGCAGGTGGGGGAGGAGCGCAGGGGGGTGGTTATGTGGGCCCCAGCAGCAGCAGAGCTGGTGGCAAGGGTTTGGATGCTGGGCCAATGTATATGCAGGAAGCAGGAGCAGCAGGTGGTGGGGGTAGGGAGGAGTGGCAGCAGCAGCAGAAATACTACCAGCACCACCAGCAGCAGCAAGAGCCCGGGTCAGTGGGGGAGGAGCGCTTGCAGCAGCAGACTAGTAAGAATGCTGCTGGTGCTGTACCTACGCCACAGAGCTTATGGCCTGTCATAGCTGCTCGTTATGCTGCTGCTGCTGATGGCGGGAACAGTAGTAGGGCAGCAGAAGTGTCTGATCCTTGGGGTACTACACCTGTGGGCGTAGCAGCTGCAGCTAGGGAGTTGCAGAAGGTGGGGGTGCTACATAGTGACCAGGTTGAATGGTTGCTGCAGCCTGTGGGAGGTGGTGGGGGTCTAAGCCAGCATGCATCTGCTGTTGTTGCTGGAGGGAAGGGGAAGCTGCAGTGGCCGTTAAGGGGAAGCCCATGGGAAGACGTACGAGCTGGGGAAGGCCATGAAGGGCATGACAAGCTAGCATGGCAACATGAGCAGGATGGAGAAGGACGAGGAGCAGAAAACGTCGAACGTGTACATAAGGAGGCATGGAGTCCAGGGCATGGGGATATGGAAAGCCTCGAGGGCGGGAGCGTAGGTGGTGAGGCTGGACGGAACGGGCGTGGCTATGCTGGAGGAGTGGCTGCTGCATCGGCAGGGGTAGTTGGGGCGATGAGTGTGGAAGAGTTGTCTCCTCAGGACCTTCTGGCATTAGTATCGATGAAGTATGAGCTATTATGGAGCAATCTATCTTCCCTCGATGAGGATTGCTGATTTCCACCTCTGTAAATTTACGCCTGTGAGACCGGATGGTTAGATCTTGAGTAAGAGGGCGTTTTGCTTTTTGAACCATCTGCCCGGCTGGGGTATCCTAAGCTTCCAGACTCTTGTACCGCCTAGCTCCGCGACCGCCTGCCTGACTTCTTCTTGCCTTCGAGCGTTACTCCTGCCAGCTGCACTGGTAAAACAACATCAAGGTTCTGAATAAGGCGCTCTGTGACCATGGCAGCACAATTGCACAGGGTCTCAGCTTAAGACATATTGCTGCTGGTCGAAAGAAGACGTGAGATTGCTACCGTGGGGACCCCTAGCGTCGGGAAATAGTGGCCCGTGATGGCCTGCCTGTCCTGCGGCCGACCAGGTACACGACCGGTTACTTCATATATCCCGCTTGAATGCATGACTGTTTTATCCAGTCGGGCAGTACACAAGCCACGTTGATGGCCCGCATGGGCTCAGCTGCGAGTTCCGTCGCACTTGCCAAACTACTGCTGACACCTTGGTGGTCTGTCCTGCAGCTGCCGGGTCTGTAGCTAGGCGGCCAGAGCAGAGGTTGCCTGTCAGCCATAAGCAGTTAGCAGCTTTCACACCATGCCGAACAGCGGTGGCCCGTCAGCGGGCAGTCATTGCAAGGTAGGCATTCTCTTCTATGAAGCGTAGTCTGGTAGAAATGACGTGTATGTGGAGAACCCGGCCAGCTAGCAGCAGTCTGCCCTCCGTTTTTGCTGACTTCGCAGTGGTTGTGGTGCAGGGCTGACAGCAGAGGTAGTGACAGCAACTTTCTGGCTGGATTTGTCGTTGGAGGAGTCGTCTTCGGCGCTCTGGGGTTTCTTTTCGCACCACAGGTTGGTTTGCTGCTAACTGACCCTATGCTGTGACTATCGTGCTGCATCTACAGAGCAAGTCGCAGGCAGCTCATGTTCCAACAGCAGCTTTTGAAGCCAATTGTCAAATATGAATGTGCCAGGTTGGTGCAGTGCAGTGTGTGTATGTATGTATGTATGTATGTGGACAATCAGCCGGTGCTCATCTGCTGGAGCTTTGCAATGATGGTTATCAACACAGAGAAGATAGGCGGACCAATGAATGCATTTTTTCTCACCTGAATGAATTTGCCCCAGTGCCTGTGTAATCTAGTCTCGTTGTATAATGGGCATATCCCGCAGAGGTGCCAATACACAAGGACCCAGGCTCTTTGTGTACGCTGAGACAGCAGGGTGACACGGCGCTGTTACTCCTACAAGGTAGTTAGGAGCCCCATTACATTTCAAATATAAATATGGTATGCTGTTGCTGTGTAGCATGTCAAGTTTTCAGGACGCCTCCAACACCTCTTGTGAGCCAAGTGTGGGTCTTTTGTCCGCTGAAGTAACTGTCTGATTACTGGGATTAAGTGTCTTTTGTTCTCTCTCCGTTGCAATCCCTTGTCTTCCAGATCAGCAAGTCTCTGCTCGGGGATGACCAACGGCTCAAGCTGCCTCGCTTTTTGGAGGACGACACCCCCAAGGACCCAGAGGCAACCAAGCAGGATCTGATTGATAAGATTGCTCAACTGAATTCAAGCATCGATGAGGTTGCAGCCCAGCTTAAGGCAAAGGATGGGCCTAGTGAAATCGAGCAGGCTGAGCAGGCAGCATCTTTGAGCTGAGAGGCAGGGCAATCGGCTGTAAGGATAGTGTTGAGTCGGGTGCCCATGTAGCAGGGACTAGCTAAGCATATGCTTTGATACAGGTTATGTTGAATGCATGGGGATGATATATGTATGCAGGGGTCATAGGGGTGGATGGTCGCGGTTGCTGTTGAGGTGGTATGTGTTCATTCCTGACAGCGGCTGGGGTACGTCGTGCTGTGCGTGCACTATTTAGGACAGGTATGCACCTGCTGATATGAAGGCCAGGGCGCAGCGAGTTGCATCCGGCATTTTTCAACGTTGACTTGACCAATGTTGCTAAGGTCGCAACGGTGTCAGGGTTCCTTTCGTGAAGGTTTCACCCAGATTGTTAATGATATTATGCATCTAGAATTTTCCTACATCATATGGGTAGGAGTCATGCTTGGGTGCTGCACGGCCCAGAGGGCAGTGCAGTGGTCTCTCTTAACATATGGGTTGGATTGCGGGATGTGGGGACTGCTCTGTAACTACCGATGGCGCGGACCTGCAGTGACACAAGCGGCCGTGCAGAGTGCAGCGCAATGAGGGCAGCCTGAAATGGCCCTGCCAGATTTTCATTTTGAGCTGCCAGCTGATCCTCATGCGGCTAACGCCTTGAGCCCACCTCCAGCTCGGCAGTCACGAATACCGAATATCACCGATCCGACGTGGATGCAGGGGCCTTACTCATGTGCCCTGCCGGAACAGAACAGAAATCGCCCTGCAGACTTACTCAACACCCGCGTCACCTTAGTACCGTCGCATCACTGTACATATATATTGACCAGCCACTGTCTACCATTAGCAGGGCCCCTACCCTCAACTGTGTGAACCCTACACTGGCACACCCATCGGCACGCACGCGGTGCCACAATTCACCACAGGGGTGGCAAAGCCACTAACACAGATAGAACCCTCAACTAACATGATGCACCACCCCCTACTGTACAAGGCTGCTTGACCCCTCTCCAAACTCCAATTACCAATTACCAAATGGCCCCGTCGCAGCGGGGCGCCGGTGGGGGCAGCGCCACCCACAAGGAGCCAACTTAGGCTCCAACGGCATACTCAAGCAAGTTCCTGTCCAAACTCACACAATGGCTGCCACCAGCCCACCCTAGATCCCTTGCTAGCCAATGTATGTCAGGCCAGCCCATTTCGACCTGCCATGTGCTGACCAGTTGACCCAGTCAACAGCAACTCCATGTCTGCAGAAAACAAGCCAATGTCGCAGAACCACACCACACCACGTGACTACAATCGGTAACAGGCAGCAATGTGTAGCTGCAGCAACTAAGAAAGAGCTTAAATAGACCCACTCCACTAGAAGAGCACCAACCACTTGTAAAGACACCCCAAACAAGATGAAACTCCCCGATACATCATACCACAAGGGTTCAACGTCACACACCCATGGGACGCCTTATCAGCTAAGCGTATCCCCTTATGGTTTGGATGGGCAACTGTGCGCTGCAGAGGCTGTATGCTGCATCTTAAATTCCTCTTGCAGTATGTGGCTGACTTACTGTTCACCTGCACATATACACATCACCATTGCCCTTGCCGATAATCGCTGAAACCTCAGTCCCAATTTCCCCAGTCCTCCTCCTCTTTATCCAGATGCCCGGCAGCACCCCCAGCACCAGCCAGTCCAGCACTCCCCTCACCCTCCACCTCAGTAGTGCCCCAAGCATCATCATCTTCGTCATCTTCATTATGTTGACCACCAACTATGCCTGAGCTTGCAGCAGCAGCTGTTGCCGGCGACTGCTGCTGCTGCTTAGCTGGGCCTGGAGGTTTGGCTCCTGGTGCTGCAGCATCGGTCGAAGGGGCGGGAGCAGACACTGCACCAGCAGCTGGAGTCGCAGGATTGGCTGTGACAGTGGGACCACGATCAGCACCTGGCATGCAAACATAATAGGAACCAGACCAGCCTTTCAACAAACAGTACTCCCCTCAACACATTAAAAAACTGGTGGGAGTCATGTGGCGAGTGCTGCATGGTCTGAGGGCTGTGCTGCAATCTACCGTCATATCATATAGTGCTCCTCCGTTGCAGGACGGCATGTCTGTGTTACCAGAACACAACTAGAGCTGCACCAAGCATCTGTAGCGACATGGCACAGATCAGTTATAGCTAGGAAACTCTCCCAATATGGGCGCTGGACAAAGGTTTCCCGCATGCTGCTGCAGCGCATGTCCAACCTGCGATAACTACCAGCAGAACCACAGCATGCTGCATCACCTGCAATGTCCAAGGACAGGATATGTCCCAGAGGCCTTTTCAATCCACACTCATGTCAAATATCTCAAGCATGTCCCAGAAGCTCAGCTACTTTGTGGCAGTCAACCCACTCATGCAATCACTCAAGCCTCTTCCTACTGAGAGTACCACTATACTGAACCAGAAATGTTTAGCTCCATGGTGGCAGTACATCAACCTAGGCCACAGCCACAACAAAGCCCACCTTTTCAACTACCCCTTGCAACTCACCTCCTGAAATTGAAGGCTGCTCATCTGCTCCAGCCGCTGCTGCTGCCGCTTCTGGGCCTGCTGCTGGCTCTGCTGAACCAGCATCTCGTCCTGCTGCTTCCTGCTGCTGCTGTTGTGGTCCTTGCTCTTGTCTGTGCTTTGGATGGGCTTCCGCCACCATGCGTGGTGATGACACCATGCACCAATCCCTCTGACCTGATGATCCGTCTGAAGGTGCACTCATCACTTCTGCTTGATAGCTGCTGCTGCCTTCATCACTAGATGCAGGATGGCTCCCCACAAATGACACCACACCTCCACCACCACCACCACTGCCAGCAGCAGGAGCACTGCTAGCTGGACCAGACAAAGCAGGCACAACATCCTCCTCTTCCCTCCCCTCTTGCCCCTCCTGCTGCTGTTGCAATGCAGTAACACTTGAAGTGCTACTCTCCATTGCCATGTCCTCCTTCTGCTTTTCCACCTGCGCTGCTGCAGGACCCCTTGGCGCGACTTCCTGCAGGACATCATCATCATCCAGCTTCAGCTGTTGCAGCTGCTCCACCTCGCCCTGCTGCTGCAGCAATCCCACCTGCCGCTCATCAGGACTCTGTGGGATGACAGCTGAAGATGACAGAGGAATGGGCCTTGGGGGCGAAGCTGCTACTGCTGGTGCTGCTGGCGGTCTTCCTGCCGCTGCAGCCTTGGGTGTTCCAGCGCTGCCCACCTCTTTCTGCCCCGGCTCAGCCACTCCAATCAACGGCTTCCCACTGCTGCTGCTGCTAGTGCCCTCACCCATTATTACCCTCCCAGGTACCCTTGCTGCTTTCCCCGCCTGAGCTGGCCCTTCAACTGCTGCTTGCTCCCTTGCTGAACCCTTCCCAGTGAACCCTGCTGCTCCCGCTGCAGCTGCTGCTGGTGTAACAGGGGACCCTGAGCTCATTGGAGACAGTGGTTCATCGTCCCACCCCAGCTCCTCCTCCTGCTCCAGCATTTTAGCTCGTGCTGCTAGCTGCTGCCGCTGCTCCTCCCTCTGCTGCAGCTTGTGCAGCCTGTGCAGCAGCAAACACCACAAGGAAACAAATCGGGTGGTGACCAGGAGGGAGCCATTATTACATAGTGATGCTTATGTGTCCCAGCAAGCATCTGCTGCCACCATAAACCGTATTTAGTTACCCCTTCAACACTGTTAGTGCTTCAGGAGGCATAAACATAAACCAATGTTTTGCGGACTTCCCTACTTGTCTCGGTTTTAGCTTGCTTGGCTTTAGTTGAGATAACTTTTACAGGAACATGAAATATAGATTCTACTGGTCATGGGATCTCAATGATCAGAGCAGGAGCGACCGCCATATAAAGGGCGACTGTCAAGGCAGAGAGGAATTTCTTGTCACCTAAAGCGTTTGAGAAGCAGGACATAGAACTCCTCATTCCCACAGCCCTAGTCCCTCCACAGCAGTGGCTCTCACTCACTTGTAAAAGTACCTCTTCCAGAAGTCCTCATATTCCACCAGCAGGGGCACAATGCGAGATTGCAGCTCAGACATGAAGGCATTGCCTGCAAGCACATATAGACCAGTAATCCTGGGCACTGTGGCTGAAAATCAGAGATGGTTAACATGCACACAGATGTATTCTTCAGCTTACCCCTGCTGCTAACCATAAAAGCGAAGATGAAAAGGGACGTGAGAAGGTCAGACCAACAACAGGGGATCCATGTAACCTGGCGCCTTAAGGTATGTGCAGAAAATCAACTCATTTTCCTCCGCTTGAAGGAAGCAAAATTCCACCTCGCACTGGCCATCAAGAATCGGCCTATGATGCAAGCAGATGTTATATGCACCTCTCTTCTGCTCCAGCGAAGGATGCAGCCCCAAATCCCAGGCGAGGAACACAGCTCAACACAAAGCCAGATCAAAAGCACAAAGTTGTACCTGCAGGTTAAACAGCTTGTATTTGTGCAAGCTGCTGAACCTGAACCGGCTGTAAGAACATACTCAGACAGTCCCAACATTCTTTTCAGTAAGGCCATAAGATGCCCACCTCAGCTCACCTGTTGTAATGCGTTCGATCTCTGGCTTCACAGCCTCCAGGCTGAAACTGCTCCCCCAGGCTGCAAAGTCTTGAGGGTCTTCTGGCTCATCACAGTAGGTGCTGCTGTCACGTTGCATGGCAGCAACCTGTGGAGCATGCACACCAACAACATCAACCTGGCACCCAACCGCACCATACTAGCTGTCTGACCCATGGTTGTTCCCACCGAGCAGTCCTTATTCCTAACAGAAGCTATAACGCATGTGTACCGTAAGCCATGTAAGGGCAGCACATCTACTGCACCAACAATTGCATATATATATGAGCACAATGCCTGTGTGTTCCTATACGTCAGTCAGTGATACCACATGTGTGAAGTGGAACATCAGGTATAAACATTCATGTTACCGGGGTGAGTGAGTGCCTCATGATTTTCCATGGGCAAGAGTGCAGGCTTGCATGTGAAATGAATCACCTATCCATACTCCAAAACTATATCAATCTGCCATGCACAGCACCAGGGTACCCACCTCAGCCTCAAACCTGCTGTACTTGGCCTGTCCCTGCTGGCGAGCTGTCAGCCTGCTGGTGCTCCTCGCCTTGGGTGCTGCTGTCATGCGTTCCACTTCATTCACTGCTGTGGTCAACTCATGCTCCACAAGATCTGTCACCTGTGTGCACATTAGTGCATGTTCAGGTTATATATAACCCATCTGGGACAGGCATGCATGGAAACCTCCCTTTGTGCTTGCCACAGGGCTACAAAAATGTAGGAGTCTAGTCAGTCCATGGGAGCCACACTTGAGGCCCTTGAAGCGCTGGCAGCATCCCGAACTGCTGGCGTTGGTTGCTGGAGACAGGGTTTGGCCTACGAGCCTTGAAAGCTGCCTATAAAAGGCATGCACCACCATAATTTCTGCCCAGTGTTGAAGGAGATAGAGCGTCACCGGTACCAATAATAATGCATAGTCAATGCTGTCTTACGGCGCTTTTGTCCCAAACCTCCGCTGCACCTGCATCAGTGCCAGCTACCCACCTGCTCAAAGACTTCCTTGGTGCCCTCGATGAAGCTCTTCCCAAGTGAAGTGAAGGACAGACCAACTCCTCCCAGCAATGGGGCCTCACCTCCAGGCTCCTGTCGCAGTGAAAAGAGTTCAAACACACTTGCAAATGGCATCAAGGCATTAATGCACGCTCTCCAACAATTACAGGTACAGGATATGCCTTGCAGTTTTGTAATCTGAACCAGACTGCTTGATCACCAGGCTGTGCCCTGCTGGTCTTAAAACTGCAGTGGGAAATGTGCTGCTTGCTCGATGGCAGCACAATTCACAATAGCCTTAAAGTGACCCATTGCAGGTTCACACTCACCTTTGCAGGGTGGGGAAGGTGTACTTTGTCTGGTAAGTGGCTGACCACTTCTGCAGCTTTGGTTGTTACTGTCTGTGCATCAGCCTGCACCTCATTAGTGAATGCTGATATCTCCGATTTCCAGTCTGTCTCCTGCACAGTCCTCACAACATCGCCTGCGGTTTGTTTGACGGCTTCTGAAACCGCATTGGCAACGCTCCATAAGCTCCCAAGGCCCAACAATGATCCCCTGCACAACCACCCTCAGGTTCATACCAGCCGAAAGGTCACCTTCCCGGACACACGGCTAACAACATGGCTACTTACTCCTCTCCCGCCTCATCCTTCTCGTCCTGCTGCATGCGCAGGAGCCGTCAGACAATGCTGACAATGGAAGCCTGTTGCAGCTGGAGCATACCTCATGCTTAGGTGTGCGGTCCTTGTCTTCACCCTGTAGGGAACCAAGGAAGCCCCACATTTCGACTATTTCTTATTATTGTCTTGCACTATCGAGGGCCATAGGGGCGGCTCCCCAATTATACCGCGGACCCTCAGCGCGTGGACTCGGATCCGCTGAAGCTACCGAAATCAGCCTGCAACATTTCCTTAATGCAGAGATCTTCAATATATAGTTATATGAGATGACAACATTGGGCATGGTCATGCTTGTACTTCCTGCAGTTGTGGTGGTCCGAAGTCGGAAGCTCTTATCCTGGCGGGTCACTCAAGTGAGTACCCCCATTCTTACCGCACGTCTTGTCAGGCCATGCGGTGAGGCTCAGAGTACATATGGCATTGCCGGCCCTACCCTACGCAAAATGAACCAGAACAATGTTTCCTTGCCCTCGCACAACTCAGCGCACAAGCCATCAACTCCATGCATCCCAAGCATCCAAACTAGCTGATCACTCACAAAGAGCTCATTGTAAGCGCCACATTCGCCCATGAGCACTCCTGAAATCCCAGGTTCACAAAGACGGCTGGCCATCCCAGAACTACTTGCCACTGGGCTACTGCACTAGGACTGCTAACTGTAGCAACACCCAAAGAGCAAGCCCCTTGAATCGAGTGTGATCACCATTTCCATTGGCTTGGACCCGTCCATAGAACCTATGTTATAACATGGAGTAACGAAAGGCCACACTAGCACCAGCACAGCCATTAACCAACTGGCAGCATAAACACCTTTGCGTGCACCTTTGTTAGAGTCAGTATTAAATGGTCGCATGACACGACATACATGCATCTTTCAATGGTCAACCCCTTCACAAGAGCCCACAACAATCTCACCAATATCATTACAAAGGCTTGTTGCAGCAACCATACAATTGCAGCCTTACCATGGCCTACTGTACAAAGTCAGAATGGCCTGCCTGAGTTGCTGACCGGCATTGATGCTGCATGAAGATCAGCAGTGCGGCTGCCTTCTTGCCTGTCTGCACCTATAGATAACCCTCCTACCCTCTTGTCTTGAAAGGGCTTCACTTGACTGCAACTGCTGAGATCTGCCCCTTGATCACGTCCTTGTCCCCATTCTCTGTCAGCACAGCTACATTCAGAGTTCCAGGCCCGCTGCCTTGCAGCACAGCCTGCAGCTTGGCGGGCAGTAGGGTGGGCCGCTTGAATTCCGTGATGTAGCTAGCAGGGAAAGTGACCTTGTAACCTGCGTGTTAACAGTACAAAAGGTGAGCATAGTACAGGTAGTTCTGCAGGCGTCCTGCAATGTCAGTTCAGTATGCAGTTTCACCCTGGTCAGCTCCAGTAAGCGGACAAGGTTGTAATCAGTTCTTTCCCATGACAATAATTCTGCAACATCACACATGACAATGAAACAATTCTGCAACATCACACATGACAATGAAACAGGCCAATCGATGCATATGACCTTAGGCATTAGCCCCAGCTCAGTCAGCTCAGTTCCTCCCATGCCTTGCATGGCATCACCTGCAAAGCATCATTCCACTTGCAATGAACCCAGTAACCCATCACTCACCAGCATTGGTCATGGCGCCTTCCAAGCGTCCAACAAGATACAGGGCATGACAGATAGGCCGCTTGAAGCCAAAGAGCTGTGAGGTGAAAGGGTAAAGGTGGATTGGGTTCCTGTCACCCGTGAGGGCACCAAACTGGCGCCCAGTGTTGGCTGGAAGCTTCCACTGCTCCAGGAGCTCGTTCTTTGGGAGCGCCTGCAAGGACACAATGGTGGGCACCCTTGCTTAACTACTGCAATTAACTGGGATGAACTTGGAGTCCCCTGGGTCATATCAGGAGTGGATTGCTAAGCGTGCTGCCAACCCAGGCGTCGTTTCAGTTCACCAGAGCACCCTTTTCATAACTGTATGCTTGACATGTCTGGTGGCTACATGCAACCTTTGCAGTAATGCATAGAGATGACTTTATGAACGGCCATGGCCATGAGAAGTTAACAACCATGTACGATGACCCTGATAGCACTGGCACTTCAACGCAGCTATTCTTACCAGCAAGCAATTACTTGTCTGTGTACTTGTGGTAAAGCTTCAGTACAACACGTTCCCAACAGACCATACTGACCAGCCTGCTGGCTTTTCAATTTAGTGCTAGAATTCTGCGACGCTGTCGTCTATGAGCATACACATCATCCAGTGGGCAACTATGTCTCTCTATGCAGATTGCCAGAGGGATACCCCCATGAAGACACAGTTATAGAAAGCAGAAACATTTTCATCTATGATACTACTGTTGCAAAGCGGACATCTGCAAATATTCCCACCTGTTCCGATGGCTTGCCACCATCACCACGTTTGGCCTTGCGATTGATTACGAGTACTGTCAAGTCGCTGACCCATAGCTCCTCTCCACTGGGTGTAGTGATAGTATTCTTCACAGCAATCTCATAGTGGCCCTTCTCATTCTGGATGTAGTCAGTATCTACTGTTACACTGCAGAAACACGTGAAGGCCACAGAAAAGCGATTTTCTTGGATGCACAGAAGGCAAGGGGGCTGCTGAGATCCACAGACTACGGCATGGCTCTAGTTGTGATACGCACGCTAAGATGAATAGGCAATGGCATAGTACCTGTACCAAAGACTGCATAAAACTTGGACGCCTAGCACCCAGCAGAGGTAAAAATCATCCCAATAACAAACACAGCATGTGCCGCTGGTAAAGTGGCGACTTGGGAGGCAAGGATTGCTCAAAGGCAGGGTGCACTCCCACTGCAATGGCCCCACTGCCAGTCACCAAATGCTCATAAAACACACCACAGCACAGTTTGTTTAACGCAGCACATGAGATATAGACATATATGGGCAGTAGAGCTCCAGGTTATGGCCAGAGGTGAGCTATAGGGGGCTACTCCTCCTATAATAAGCTTGACTCCTTGGTGTTCGTCTTGTACCCATACTCATGGTAAGTGCAATGGTTTGTCTGTAAATGCATCCAAAACTGGACAGGAAGCAGGCAGGTATGCAGACATATGATTTTAGCAATAGCTCAAATGCAATGGTGTTGCTCGATCATGCAGACACACAGGTTGTACCTGAAGATAAGTTTGTCTTCCAAGTTGATTGGCTTGGTGCAACGAGTCGTGTTGCGTGCCAACACTGCCCCAAGCACGGGGAATGGGAAGTCTGGGTGGCTCATTGCAAGCATAGCAAGGGGGAAGCATTCCACAAATGGGTAGTTCAGGGGAATCTGCATTACACGGCAAGCAGGATTTGCTCAATCCCCATCACATCCAGCAATATTCTTCCGTTCAAAGGTGGTCAACTGCAACTCAGCAGTCTTACAGCTGCATTGCTGCCAGAGCAGCTGGACTCTATTGCTATTGCTATTGCTGAAATAAAATCACACATGCTGGCCTTCTACTCTACCTTCGATCCCTTCACTGCTTATGATGACCATCCATATAAAGATCAAGACTTGATCCTATCTTGCATGCATAATCACCTGCTTTGGGATATCCTTGTATCCAGTAAGTTTCAGGTATTTTGCATATTTCTTGGCATTGACCTGAACTGGCAGGGTCAGCTTGATCTGCAAAGCATGGAGGGTGTTAGGTCGAAGACAGTGTAAAGAAAATGCAGCGTTAATTAAGTGGTTTGCAGTCAGCGCATATGATCTGCAGCTTCACCTGCCTGCAGGAAGCCAGGTATGCTAGAAAACCTCTGCAGAAGACTCCTTGCAAAGCTTGGCTGAATAAACAGGTGTCTGTCCGACTGGCGCACTTCACATGAGTGATGCAAGCTTTTCGTCAAACTTGGTACAAGAATCGCTATGTGACAAAGGCCCAGGCACTGGTGAGGATGGAGCTGGCTGGTACATGGCTGGCTTGTTTTCATCATTCATGCCTTCTGAAAGAGCTGATACAACACATTGTAAAGGGGTGCCGATCCCACCACTATACGGTACCAGTTAGAACTGCAGATGCGAAATGCTCTGGGCGAGGAGCGAGCCGGCTGATTTACCTCAATTGGGTTTCCCTTCTTTCCAAGTTTCTTCGTAGACAGAGCGCTGCGAACGAGCTGCAGGTAGACAAAGCCCATTGAGGGCCATCCATTCAGCTCCTTAGGTACATCAGGCCGTTTACGTAGAACAACTACCAACAAGAGAAACGGCACAGCAATGGGTGCAAGAGCATATAGAAGCACCATTGCTGCCAGTAGTGGAAAGCGAGCGGCCCCAGAAATGCTCTTCAGAACAGTGCCCCGGGTCAGCGCTGAAGAGGCTAGAACCCATGCGGGCATGCCCCAGCTGCTCAAGGGCCAATATAGAGCTTCAACCGATGGATCGCGCGACAACTGCTCTGACGTCACCGGTGTCACCGAAGTGTGTTGAACCCCAAACCAATTTGGTTTTGCAGTTCAAACCATGGCAGCATGGCACATCACCCTGCACAACTTAAGCTTGAAGAGAGACCTAACATTGGCCATCTGACATGCAAAACATCAGACCGCGGTTCGAACTGCGTCACTGAGGAATTGCCGGGAGCACATGCCGGCCCAAACTAGCAAGCAATAGCGATCATGAGCAGTTCGGATATCCGTTTTTATCCAAGAGACCAAGTTGCACAGTGCCAAAGTCAGTCTCTATCTAACTCTCTCCGACTGAAACATCGTTATGGCTCTCCCCACCTCTTGTGCTGCAGCCTTGGACTTCTACAGTGGTATACTCAAGGTAGGCAAGAGATATCTCCGCTCAAGGCCCCGCCAATCCTCTGTCTGGCTCATCTTGCTTTTGAATATTTCTCTAACCATCTACACGAACTAGAATGCACACTAAAAATCCTCGGTGCTGTGCAGATTGACCTCAGCCAGTTCAGCCTTTCAGATGCCACTGGCTACAGCACAGCTTGGCAAAGGTAAAAGATCGGCATCCTTCCAGTATGCTGTGCCTAGGTCACCGCTACATTGCACCCTGAAGCAAATGTACATGTTGCAGATCTACGGCTTCCAAGCTCAGCACCTCAGCATGTGCACCATGGGGCCAAGCTTCTACCGCCAGCAAGCGGCAACACCACGCGCTGCTGCAGCAACACTCAGCAGCCTGCCACACTGCAAGCTTCCAGCATGGCCCTTACCATCCTTCCGCCATCCCAGATGCCCAAGTTCAGACGTTTCCAAGGGATCAAGATCCAAGCTCAGCCAAGTTCAGCCACACAGCTGCTGCAGCTAGTTCGGCCCGTGCAAGCATACCTTCTCCCCAGGCCAGAATCATGCAGGAGAACATCATAAGTCCACCACATGCTGTGCAAGGTTACCCATCTTGCTCAGCGTCTAATTTGCCTTCTATGCAGAGCCATCAGTACGGCTGCCTCATGCAGAAGGATACAGAAAGAAATGCTTTACAGCAGCAACAAGCTCTGCCGCCGGCCCAGCAGCAGCAGCAGCAAGAATGGCAGTTGCAGCAGCATAGCACAAGACCACCACTTAGCAGCCGGGGGCTGCAGAACCAGCACCAGCAGCAGCAGGAGCAGCAGCAGCAGCAGCAGTGGGAACCCCAACCGCAGGAGCAACAGCAGCATGGCATGTATAACAGTCAGCAGCAGCAGCGGCGCCAGGCCCAACCACCACGGCAGCAGCATGGCATGTATACTAGCCAGCAGCAGCATCGGCCACAACCCCAGCAATTCCAGCCAAAGCAGGGTCCAGCAACCATGCAGCATCAGCTCAGGCCTCCACTTACTGATCAGACAAACACCCACGCCCCTGGCGCTCCTGCGAACCTCCCAACAGCCAATTCCCATGCCACCTGCAGCAGTGTTGAGGACGAGGAGGATGACCTTCTGGACCTGCCTCTAGCTGCAAGGCACAAGGTTGTGGACCCTTGTCAAGACCGAGCCACTGATGGGCACAAGGAGCAGCAGCATGGAGCCCATCTACCGCCATCACATGGCCTGAACCAGACCCGCCTGCAACCCTTGCAGCAGCGGCAGCAGTCAGTTGGCAACGGGGGATGGTGCAATGGAGCGCCGCCGCCGCAGCAGCAGCAGCAGAAGCAGACCCCTGCTAAAGTGACGCCCTATCAAGCGCACCAGAGAGCAGCATGGATGCCCACAGGTCCAGAGCCGCAGCACCAGCACCAAGGTCAGCAAGCAAGGCACACAGAACTTCAGCAGCAGTCGAGGCAGACACAGCAGCAGCAGAGGGGTCAGATCCAGCAAGGCTCATATGTGCAGCAGCAGAAAACGCAGGTCCAAAAGCATTGGCAGGCAGCCCAGCAGCAGCAGCAGGAGCAAGAGCAACCAGATTGGGAGGAGCACCTGCGACAGCAGCAGCAGCAGCAACTTGCTGTATGGACCCCAGGACCTCAGCAGCGCCATCAGCAGCAGCCGAAGCCACAGGCGCAGCAGCAGCAGCCACAGCAAGGCACAAGCATTACCCCGCAACAGCAGCAGCAGCAGC
Source organism: Pseudopediastrum boryanum (assembly GCA_963556185.1). Lineage (NCBI taxonomy): Eukaryota > Viridiplantae > Chlorophyta > Chlorophyceae > Sphaeropleales > Hydrodictyaceae > Pseudopediastrum > Pseudopediastrum boryanum. The sequence goes on from OY744498.1 coordinate 5,611,689, forward strand.
AGTGGCAGCAGCAGCAGCAAACTCCTCTGCCAAAACAGCCTTGGCAACAGCAGCCACAGCACCTGCAAAGCAGCCACGAAGACCAAGCGGGGCAGCATAAACCCACGTGCCCAGGTGCTTTGTCCACTTCATGCCCCCGCAACATGCAGCCACCAGCAGCTCAGCAGGCAAGGCAGCCCCACAGTGGTCAAGCTGCTGGCTTGGGGGCCCAGCGTCCTCTCCTGCACAAGTTGATGAGTTTACCTGCAGAGCTGGAGGGATGTGAGCATGGTGGTGGCTTGCAGCAGGATGCTGGGGGGCGCTGGTACTGGTTGGGAGCAGGAAGGAAGGATGCACAGGGACGGCGGCCAGGTGAGCTGTCTGCAACTCTCTAGCAGTTGGAAACTGTAGGCTTAATCAAGGCTTGGTACCTTCAAGGGGATGTGTGTCAGGGGAAGTCTTTTCTGATGCCGAGAGGTTATGAAATGTATGAATTAATCGCAACCAAATATGCCTCTGGGTATGTCATTGTCAGAGGTCTGCTTGAGAGTACTGAGCCCCACTTCTGTTTTAGAGGTGTTTGAATATGTAAGCCCTGCATGTGCTGTGGGAGGGACATCGCAGTCCTCCTGTAGGCTTGTCATCCTCTGCAGCCTTTGACAGTAGGTTTTGCGCCGGGCATTGACTCCTTTATTTGTCCGACCTCAGGTGAAGCTGGATACGATCCCTCTACTCTGATGCTCCCTCCTGCCAGAGACTTTGCCAAGCTGTCAGACTTTGCTCGCCAGTTCTGGACATTGAAAGCCAAGTGCATGGACTTAGTGCTGTTTGTCAAGCACGGCAGGTAAGACTGGCACAAGGCCACAGAGTCTCCCTACGGGTCAACACAATGCCGGAATGAGAAGATGAAGGGCTTGCAATGGTCGCATACATATTTAGCTGACATCCACGCCAATCTAAAGGCATCAAGCCCATCGTCTATTCCATAATGGTGGATAGTCGAGAGTTTTGAGTTGATGCCTTGACATTGCCCTACTACAATGTTCCAAGCATAACTGCAGCAGGGACTATCCCTGCCAGGACAGCACTGCCTTTCAATGTAGTCTAATCTGTTCATGCTGCCCACCTTCGGCGTATACGGCTGAACCCAGGTCTCAGAAATGAGCAACAGGAAATCCTTAAGAATATTAGAAATTAAGTCACAAGAGTCTACAAATCTGAAGCACACCTGTCAATGTAAATACTTGGGTTCCTTTGCTGCAGCTTCTACAACTTGTTTGATGTTGATGCTGACATTGGCCTGCGGGTTGGCCTCAACATCAGCGGCCAACGCACCCCCAACATGTGGAAGGTCGGCTGCCACAAGGACAACTTCCCACAGTGGGCTGCTAAGGTACGAACATAAACTATTGAGCTCCCAGCAGTCCCGGTCCCTTGCTTTGTTTGCTGCATCCTGCTTTTCTGTGTTCCAGCACATCATGGCAGAACCCAAATTGTTTGCACTCTCCTCTGCTTTGCTTACCCGTAACCAACCTCCCAGCAGGTTTGACCCTGTTGAAACCCCTCCCAAATCAGTAATCAATGGAGAAGGAGACCCTGATTGCATAGGTTGTCCTGTTTGGTAGGCAAGGCGATGATTGCAGTAGTACGGCCTAGTGACTGCAGGTGTCTCTGTTTACAGCTTTTGCATCATGACCAGCTGCTCATATTGTCAGGACTCAAGAGGTCCTTCATTATCGCCTAGCGCACATTCGACTTCATGATTTAACCCCCTGCTTACAGCTCATTGACCACCTGCCCCAAGTTTGTAACTTACAGCCCCAAGCCTGCTTTTCCTCACACTGTTCCATCAGGTGGTTGCTCTCGGATACAGCGTAGGGCGTGTAGAAGAGATGGCTGCTCCCGGCGCTGTCCATGGACAACGGGGCACAGGCAACAAACTGATGACTCGCCAGTTGGTGAAGATCTACTCCCCGGGCACTGCTGTGGAAGGGCTGCTGCTGGTAAGCCTCATATTGGTTTTCTTGTTACGTTTCACGATATGTTATAGCAAAATGTAATAAGCCTCGCCCTCCTGGCTGTTATAAGAGCAGGATGGTGGAACATTACGGGTTGTTTTGGGTATGCAACGTACTAAGGTCCACTATGTGAGGCATGTGCTGCTGCAGAGCTGCCAGTGGGCAGCAAGGTCGTCCACCGGGGCAGGTTGCAGAGCACCAACATCAAAACTTCCTCCAGTACTCTGGTTTGATGCATATATATATGTTTTCTGCAATGTGCTTAAGGGAACCGTTCCCTCTGTAATTTCCTGCACTTATATCGTACTGGTTACTAGTTGCCACGTAATAAACGTTCTAGTGACAATTTGGTGGCAGCTTGTTTGTGCTTTTGGCTAGGATAGTTACATCACCACAGTACCGTACAGCATCCACATGCTGGTTTTTGCAGCACAGCATTGTTGACATGTGGTTTAAGTGTAACTCTTCTCTGTACTTCAGGATGCCAACAGTCAGTCCAGGCCTGTCATATACCTGACAGAAATCCCAGTCGGCAGCAGCAGCAGCAGCAGGGACACTGCAGGCACCAAGTTCGCTACTGCAGCAGCAGCAGGAGGTTGGCCGACCATAACAACTCCGGCACCACCCAACTCACCTAAGTCTATCATTGGCTGCTGTGTCTTAGACGTATCGTGTGGGCAGGTCCACCTAGGAGCCTTTGCTGTTGGGCCTCACAGCTCTGGGACAGAGCTGTCCATGCAGCTGCTGCGGTTTAACCCCGCAGAGATCGTTGCAGTGCGCTACGGTCTCTCACAGACCACTCTAGCAGCAGCTAAAGCCTTTGGTGATGCTGGCGGAGCGGGGTGCATGGATACACTAAGCAGCATGAGCAGTAGCAGCAGTGGTGCATCGGTGCAGGTAGCACTCACGCTACTGCCACCAGCAGCAGGGCAGAAGCTTGGGTTAGCAGAGCAGATGCTTGCGGGTCTCCTGCAGCAAGGGCAGATAGCAGCACTGCAACAACAGCTGAAGCTGCAGGCGGAGAGTGAGGTTCCCTGGGCTCCGAGTATGCAGCAGGCAGCACACCAAGCGCTGGCAGTAGCAGCTCTCCACTTGTCGCGTTGTGGCTTGGCTGCTGAGTTGCTGCCTTTGGTTCAGTTTGCCAGCTTGGAGGCTGCTCCACAGGAGGGGCAGGGAGGAGCTGCAGGAGGTGCGCATGGTAATGGCAACCGGCATTGGCAGCACTTCAGCTTAGCTTACGTTGCAGTGTTATCTCTCCATCCACCATCCATGTTGAGTATATGGAACATGATGACACAGCTATTGCGTCTTACATGCACAATGCATGAACTTCAAAGGCGGACAAGGATATGTATGGAATAGGGGGTTATATGAGATAGATCACTGCACAGCTTTCGGGCCGTGCAGCACGCGCCACATGACTCCAACCAGTTTGTATGGAATAGGGTTATGGAGGTCCCAAGTGTTACTGGCAAGCATCCCCTCAAGGGGACTGAGAGACACCGGTACATGTTTGAGTCAGCCCAAAGCTGCATTTCTACACCCAAAAACCTGCAGCTGCTGTGGACTTCGTTTCCTGAGACTGGAATGACACAGACTGAATCAGGTATCTCGCCATCAGACCAATAGATCCCGTACACGTTGAACCCATACATCCCCATCACAGGTGCTTGGCACCAATAGACAGGAGTGCTTCCCATGTGTCCTCGTTATTGCACGCCATAGCATCCCTCTGCATGATGACCACATACCCATAAGGTGTACGCAACAGCCGGTAATTGGCATTGGGTCTCAAATAAACTGCCTGAGGCACCGTGTGGTGCATGTGCTGGTCTCATGCAGGTGGCTCCATGCTGCTTGATGAACGTGCACTCTGTGTCTTGGAGGTCCTGGAGGGGTCTCTGGGGCAGAGGGAGGGTTCCCTGCTGGCGCTGCTGGACAGGACAGCGAGCGCTCCTGGCCGGCGGAGGTTGCGCCATTGGCTTTGCAGGTGGGGAACAATTGTAGTAATTGCTCATCCTGAAAGGGCAGGGTATAGCAAATACCTGGGTTGATAGCAGTGATGGTGCAGATTATCACGGTAAACAAGTTAATGTGGATCTGCTGGACCTGTGATATGCCCTTGCAAACTCAAGAAATGGTTTTGATGTGGTGAAGGCAAGGAATTTGGTGCATGAACAATGCAGCACAGCGTAGGCAGTTGGTGTTAGCAGAGGCTGCTTTGGCAGCACAGCTGCCAGTGTAGTGGTATACCCTAGTGAAGTTGTTTGCCTACCAGCTTGCCGAAGCGCCTCTGTATGACATGGCTCTCACACTGTAATTTTATGTTTTTCTGTTGATGTCTGGGAGAATCGCTCTTGGATGCTATAGCTTGTTCCTTGGTTCATTTTAATCAGTTTTTCCGAGTCTTGATCATACATTCTTGAATCAAAGGCATAATTCTGCGATTTGCAAATGATTGTAAACCCAATGAATGCTATGTTGTGGCTTATACCCCTATTAACGCTAATACCGCTATTACCTTCCGCTGCTGCTGGTGTTAGGCCCTTGACGAATGTTAGTGCCATAGAGGAGCGCCTAGGAGTGGTGGAGCTGTTTCGGCACCGCCCTCATCTTGCCCAACAGCTGCAGCAGACCTTGGCTGACACCAAAGACCCAGAGCGCCTGTTGCCCAAAGCAGCAGCAGCACTAAAGGCGCTCCTGCCTGCAGAGGAGCAACAGCAGCAGCAGAAGCAGCAGCTGGTTGCAGGAGGGTGGCAAGGAGCTGGAGGGGTGGAGGCGGAGGACCCTGCAGATGCTGCTGCATGGGCATTGGATGCTCAAGCAGCAACATGGAAGGCCATGCAGCAGCTGCCAGACTGCTTGGCCAGGTGGGCTTACTTGAATGAGTACAGACAGCTACAGGCCACTTTTTCAACTGTTAGTTGTACGGGGGCCATGACAGAAACGACTGCATCCAGATTTAAAGGATACAAGCTGCCAGAAGGCATATGATAACCCTTTAGTAGTACTGAGCCATGGCAGGATCAAGGTCTCCGTATTACTAGTGACTGCGGCTGGCCTATAAAAAAGGCATGCAACGCATCTTCCAGCAGCCCAAATTATTCTTCAAAAACAGTTGTTACATGGCTTGTCGCAGCAACATCACTAGTACTGTGGTTGTTTCCATTATCTGGATATGTAGCCTTTGCATAGCCATGTAATAGCAATTTACTCAAGGCAATGGGCAAAAGGCAGAGCCTCATCCCATTGGGTCAAGCTGGCTGCAAGCATCAGTGGCAATCGTTTGCAAGAGGCTTCTTTACTGGCATGGTTACTTGAGGCAGCTGTCGCCAGAGGCCATCTGAGTTTGTGATTGTGGGCATGCTGAGTTGATGCCCTCACACAGTCCAGAGTACAGCACCATAATATCATATCCAATCTCAAATACACACCACCAATCCCCTTGCAGAGACCCCACCCCGCTCACTAAAACTTCATTTCCACTTCCTCAGACATTTTAAGACTTCTGCACCAGCACCTGAAGGTTGTGTCCTGATGCTGCAGGTATGTGGAGGCAGTGGCTCTGCTGCACCAGCAGCTCTGCCAGGAACTGGGCCTTGATAGCACCAGCTGGCCACTGCTACACAGGGCTGTCCTAGCAGGGGCAGCAGCAGCACCCATGGTTGACTACCTAACCTCTTTCTTTGGAGGCCTGGGTTGGACAAGCGCCACCACCAGCAGCAGCAGCAGCCTGAAGCAGATGCAGCATGGTGCTGGCCTGGGCGCAAAACGCAAACGTACCAGCAAAGGAGTACAGCATGAGGAAGGGATTGTTGACTGCAAGACTGCTTGGGTGGAGGGCCTTCCAAAATGGCCTGTGAGCATTGCACCTGGGTTAGATGCTGGCTACGATGCAGCTGCACATGAGCTGCAATCAGCAGAACAGGATTGGGCTGCTGTAGTGGAACAAGAGCTGCGCTGGTATGAGCAGCAGTTGCAGCATTTTAACGTGAGGCGGCAGGCTCAGCAGGGGCTGGGGATGGGTGGCCAGGAGTTGCAGATGCAGCAGGGAGGTGCTGCTGCTCTGGTAGACCCAGCACACGGGCTTCTGCAGGTGAGTGGTAAATCTCTATATAGTGCCAGGGAGTCACTATATCAACTTGACCATGCATGACAGACATATGCACCCTGTGTCTTCCTTGGGCTTTGACACTGGCTGTCCAAATACTCATCTAGCTCCTCTGGTTTTCTGCCAGAGTGTGTTGCTTGACATCATCGATACTTTGCAGGATCATGCATCTCAAGTATGGACCTTACAATGGGACTATGGTTTTGTTGCTGCTGGCTGAGTCGATAATGATGAGCTTCATGCAATCGCCATACTGCTGCCCTGATGTGAAGGGCTGGGGTAATTGCAGAACCAGTTATGAGATCATACTGTGGGCATATCGCATTGCACCCTAGGGTGAATGGATTGGGAGAAAAACAGGTGTGCTTGCTGCGAGCAGACGGGATGTTTTGGGGCCTTCTATGATTGACATCCATTTGCTTGGAACGTTTGGAAGAAAGCCTATTCTAGTGCAAACAAAAAACATATTTTTAAGTGCTCCTCTGACAATTAATGCACCTTGTAGGTACCTGTCCACCTACTGCCTGCTCAGCTTCCCCCTGGCCACCACAAGCTTACAGAACCTCAAGGTAGAGCAGCAGCAGCCAAAGCAGCAGCTAGCACCAGCCTCACATATCAGCTATCCTCAGACCAGATTTTAATCATGGTGCCTGTTGTACAGCAGCTGACTGCCCAGCTGCAGCAAGCACACCAGGCATTAGCCACGGCAGCTTCAGCTGCACTTACTACAGCTGCAAACAAGCTCCTTGGCAGCTACAGCCAGCTGCTCACCTTGGTTGGTGCTACAGCTGAGCTGGACATCTTAGCAGGCTTTGCTGCAGCTACTGCTGACGATGCAGGGGCCCCTGGCTGCTGCTACTGCCGGCCACAGTTCACAGCAGCACCACTACAACCAGCAGCAGCAGCCAATGCATGTCTCGGCTGGAACCATACAGGGGGAAGTGAGGTCTGGAGAGGAGATGCTGCTGCACTACCATTGGGAGGTGGACGTGGACTAGGAGCATCACCTGCTCTTCACATGCAGGGTTTGTGGCATCCCCTGCTTATGCAGAGCAATGGGGCTGCTGCTGCAAGCGCCAGCTCTGGGCAGCAAGCATTCGGGTCTGGCGCAGGGGTGACACCCAACGATCTCTGCCTAGGTGGCCAGCAGCAGCCAGGGTGCCTCCTGCTCACAGGTATGGGGAGCAGTGGCCTTTGCTTGTTAACGGGGCGTGGGTCGGTCTGCTCGCGCTATGGCCAGCATTGCAGGTGCATATTCCCCTGTGGATCTCCCTTCTTCCCCTTTTAACTGCTTTACGGGCAACATTTGATAAACTTCTGCATCCCTATGCCCTCAAGATGTCTAGGACAATACCGGTATGTTATTATGGCATTACCCCCTGACTGTGCCAACCAAACTTCTCCAGGTCAACTTCGGCATTCCACCTAGGCTAGGATTTGGGCAGATGTCGCCCACTGCCCATGACTGCGTGTTTGCTGTTCCTTTTGGAATGCATGTAGTAGGTACAGTTGTGTCCACTTCTTTGTCAATCTATCTTCTGGACTGCCCGTTGCTTCCGATCATGCAGGAGCCAATACTGCAGGGAAGAGCACATTGCTACGTGCCGTAGGGGTGGCAACCATTATGGCCCAGATTGGCTGCTATGTGCCAGCTAGTACCATGGTCCTGAGCCCTGTTGATGCCATTTACACACGTGTAGGTAAGTATATGTCAGTTGCGGTTCACCACAAGGAGACGGCAGGACATTTACGGCAGAAAGGAGAACAGGGCAGTAGCGACTAGCTGTGTGGAGTGAAGGTGTCAGTTTTGCGGGGCAGGAGAGAGCTTGGAAGCCAGCGATATCTTTCCAGATGGAGATCTTCACATTCTAGCCAGTGCAAGACAATGCAAGAGGAACACCACTTTGACTCTGGTCATGGGACGATGGAAGTCAGTCCCTAGGCATGAACACTTTTTGCTCTGTGCCATATGCATTTTGCATGTTTTGTAGGTCCTGAGGATGCATGGACTTTGAAATCTTGGCCAGCTGTGCATTATATCAGCCCTCCCATCGTGCAACATCCACCACATGACTCCGACCCGTTTGCTAGTGCATTTGAGCTGTTTTATATGCTGAAAGCACAAATGCTTTTTACTCCTCCCCTGATGCAGGTGCTCATGATAGGATCGTTTCTGGGCAGAGCACATTCATGTGTGAGATGGCGGAGACCTCTACTTGCTTGGCGGCTGCAACGTCAAATTCTCTTATTGTCTTGGATGAGCTGGGCAGAGGCACAAGTACACATGATGGCTATGCGCTTGCCTATGCAGTGCTAAAGCATCTGACAGTGGGTTCAGGCCGGCAGCAGAAGGGTTGCTACAGTACCAACAGCAGGAGCACTAATAAGCCCAGGGTTCTGTTCGCAACTCACTATCATGGGCTGCCCCATGAGCCTCTCCTGACAGGGCAGGTGCAGCTGGGGCACATGGCTGTAGATCATAGCGTGGAGACTGGACAAATGGTGCCGCTTTACAAGCTGAGGGCTGGCCCCGCACCTGAAGGAAGCTGCGGCATACAGGCTGCTGCGCTAGCGGGTCTGCCAGATGCTGTTGTGGAAAGGGCTGCGGTGGTCGCCGCTGCGATGGAGGATTTCTGCAGAAGGAAAAGGCAAGGACAAGCGGGGAAGTAATGGCCGTGCATTTTGAGTTCCTGTGGCGTTTGCCAGAAAAGATGCTTCAATGCAATCAAGGAAATCAGTCTTCTGACCATATGACATTGGACTTGTGTATGCTGTGCGCGTCGGTTATGACAGAGGGCCCAGGTTACGGTGCAGGGTGGGCAGCAAACGTTGAATGCTGACTGGGAGCGCTACCTGTAGATCTGAACTGCCGCCCGGCCCATCTCGGAGCATCCCCCTGGAGTGGGGGTGGGCTGGAGATCGGAATGTTTGCATCGGAACTTCCCACTTCAAAGGATTTACCCCCAGGGGGTGGAAATGCAAATTTCACCCCCATCTATTCCCTCCGCATGATCAATTGGCGTTGGGTCAGGCTTATTACACTTTGATACCCTATGCCGAAAGGAGTACGATGCGCACTGTCAGTTTCAGTTCTCCACCTCACCTAAGCGAGCATTGTGTTTGTAAGTTTATGTAGAGTGTAAAGGCATCAGCCCAAGCCGCATAGTTGTCTCGGTGCCCCATTTTGCAAATTACAGTGGCGATAAAGATGCCACGGGGGCTTGGAGGTCGGGAAAGTCCCGGCCTAGAAGACTTTAAGGTTTGTGCAGGCCTCGGATTTGTTTGTCGCCTTGTTTTTCTCCTTGGTGCGAGGCTCACCCGAAAAGCTGGCGTGTGTGTAGGCTTTCGCGTTTGTGCAGCCGGATGCAAAGGCGGAACAATCCACCGAGCATTTCTTGATGTATGGATATAAAGTAAGCACTTTGCTGCCTTTCGGAGCGAGCAAAAAACGCTCTACCCTCAACGACCATCTCGGAGCTAACTAGCGCATCGAATTCGTGAAGGTCATCCCGTGCAGCAAACGCTACAGGCATGATTGGTCGGTTTGCCCGTTTGCTCACAACGGGGAGATGGCTGCAAGGCGAGACCCCCGCCTATACCAGCCCATGTTCTGCTACCACAGCAAGCAGGTGAGCAGGAGACAGCTTCGATTGACCATAAGAAGTAGTTGTCGAAACGAGTTGATCTAAACTAGAAGTCAGTCCATGATGTGCATTTATGTGATGCATGGCATTGCACACATCACCATCTGCCAAGATCTGGCCTGAGAAAGACTGTTGTAGGCTTTTTTTGTGGCAATCTGTTCCCCATCTACTACAACTGGTGCTTGTATGCACAAGCTGTATGACCATGATGGTATATATGTTGCTATGGCGGTGGTAACAAGCATCTGTTCTCCCTTGCAGCGCCTACCATGCCCACGAGGAGACTCATGTCCATGTGCCCACAACCTCTTTGAATACTGTAAGTACACCCGGGCCTGCGTTGCTTTGTGGTTTGTCATGGATTGTTTCAGTTTTCCGTGCTGGTGCAAGGTATCAGCAGCATGGCTTGCATGTTCGCATTGGTCGCACAGCCTCTATAATGAGCCTTCTGCCCTTGATCTTGTGACATGTGTGACATTCTTTAAGTATGGTGAAAATGCATCCCATTATGCTAGCGGTGTGTCTTGCACCTTTTTGTATACTTAGCATGTATGAGCAAGCTGTCATTTGCTTACCATCCCAGCCAATTCCGCCTGTGCCACCTCACAGGCAATTATGCTAAGGCCAGGGCATGTCATACAATGTGGGCTGCGGCAGGATGGCGGGGATACTAAACCATGCTCCTCTTGCTGTTGCGCAGGGCTTCATCCGCTAAGGTATGGACGTCCGCATTGTTGAGCTGCAAGCAGCAGTTTTGCAGCAAAGGAGTAGGCGGGCAGCAGTAGATGGAAAGGCCAAGCCAGGAAAACATGATCATGCCTGCAGCACTTTGCATCAGGGGTTGTGCTGTGCACAGGAGGTGATATAGTTGATGTCAGCAGGTGGACGGCAGCATGATACTGTATACTGTATACATGATACTGTATAGCACCTTCTTGGTCGTGCTGGGCAAAGCACATGCAAGCAATGCCATAATTATATCAGGGCGGGATGTCATTATTTCAGGCCACGCAAGTCTGGTTGGAACTGTGGAGGTGTTGCCAGCAGGTGCAAAAGCAGGTGTCAAGTGCCAGCGTACAGGTGCAGCTGGAGCAGGCATTGATAGCATGTCGTGTTTGTTATGTCCAGCCATAATTGGTCGCATGAGAGGGGATTCTGTAACAGAAGTCTTACACATGGCTGTTTTCCTGGTCCATGTAGGTATCGTACGGAGATGTGCCAGTTTGGGATCGGATGTACCAGGCCAGTATGCTTCTTTGCCCACGGCGACGGGCAGCGCAGGTTCACAGGCATAGCGGGTGGGCCGCAGCCCATCGTTGCTCCTCCTGAGCCTCTCATGGTGAATGAAGGTGCTGCTCCACTCAGCAACGACCCCTTGGTCATGGTCAACATTCAGAAGGCAGCTTTAGATCAGCTGCAGATGCAGCAGGCACACAGTGATGTACTGCCGCTGCTGAGCAGCCAGAACATTTCTGCAGCAGCAGCTGCTGCAGCGAACTTAGGCGGGGGCATGACAGCACCGCTGCCGCAGCCTTTCAACGTGGGGGCAGCAGCAGCAGCGGGGAATAACTTTGGCATGCCAAGCACGTCCATGGGGCTGGCGCATATGAGTTCCATGGATGCTATGTCTCTGCAGGCAGCTTTGGGTGCTGTTAGCAGCCACCCTCTGTCGATGGATGGCATGGGCATGGGCTCTCCTGCTGGTGTGAATGGTGGGGTGTCTTCTACATCTGGGCTGGTGTCACAGCTCATGGCATCCGCGCAGCAGAAGCAGCAGCAGGCAGCAGCAGCAGCAAACACAGCTAACATACTGGAGGAGCTTTCACGACAGCTCGCAGCTCTGGAGATGCAGCAGAGCAGCCAGAGCGCACCCCTGCCGCATCTGCACGCCAAGGTCGCAGCAGCAGCAATGGGTGGGCTGGGTGGAGCAGGGGATCATGGGGATATGGGTAGGATGGGCTCGCACCACCCGCTTGCACGTATGCCGTCGGATGCTGGACCACAGGCACTGAATTTGCTGCAGGAGTTAACACGGCAAGGTACGCCGCCGCTAGGCCACCCGGAGGCCAGCGGAGGTAGCTTCACAGGCAGACGCCCGGAACCTAGCAGTGGCAGCTTTAACCTTGTCCGGCCGGAAGCGAGCAGTGGGAGCTTTACGCTTGGCTCTAATTTTGGAACGCACATGGGAGCTCCTCAAGGAGCAAGCAGAAATTCAGGCCCCTTGCCTGACCTGTTTGGATTGCAGCACCCTTGGGCCGCGCCGGATGGCAGCAGCATGCCGTATGGGCTGCAGCACCACAGGCCGGATATGTCTGCACCCCTGCCCAGCAGCAACAGCAGCAAGATGAAGCCGTGGAGCGCCCCTGCGTCTCCCAGCACGGGCGCGGACGGGGACAGCCTTGAGCAGATGTCGCGGGCGGATGTTCAGCTGGGCTCTTTGAGCTTTTCTACAGGGGTTCCCCCATCAGCGAGGGAGCTGCTTGAGCAGGCACCTAAGGGCCTCCGTGCCGGTAGCGCTAGCACAGCAGATCGGTTCCTTAGCTTGCCACTGCAGCAGCTAATGAACTTGCAGCCAATGACTGGGGCCTGCGCTGGGGGCCCCTTCTCCGAAGAGCCGGGGAGCAACCAAAGCCTAGATGTGCGCAGCGCAGGTTCAGGCACAAGCGCTGACGACATCACACCGCTGATGGTCATAGGCGATGCTCCAGTGTGTTCCGATCAGCTGCGGGATAAGGTGCTTGGGGTGGCGGCAGCAGCACCTGCTGCTGCGGAGGCAGAAGTGGGTCAGCCTAATGATATTGGAGGCTGCAAGCAGGAGGGTGCTGTGGAGGGCCTTGAGGTTGGGACGGTGGAGGGGCTTCCGATTAGGCCGCCAATCAAGCAGGGAAGTATTGGGGTGGAGGAGGCTGCGAAGATGCTGGGGCAGTTGCCTGAGGAGTCATTGCGGGAGCTCATGGATTTGATGAAGGCACAGCATCCTCAGCTGGCCTCCACGTAAATAGGTTGGATCAAGCTCCATTCCCATTATGGCAGGCCGTTGAACTGCCCAGCTTGCCGAAAGAAAGTGGGGAGGGACATGGAAGTTCTGGCAGCGTAGACGCGTCTGCCGACAAGGGGGGTGGGGCATTGGGTTTTTGCAGCAAAACAGTCATGTACGTCCAGCAGTGGAGTGTACTCCCGTTGCTTCGTTGCTTCTTTCAGTGAGCCTCGGTGGATTGCTGTGGGCAGCAGGGCAAATGTTTATGACAGGAAATCTGCCAATGCAGTGTCCCGCTTTCTGAGTGAGCACATGCCAAGCGAACACATGCACCTCTATACAAGGCCGCCTTGTGCGTATCTGTTCGTTTGCTGCACCAACTGATGCCGCTGGCTGGGTTTTTTCTCTGTGCTTTTACGCATTCCTGTGTAACATGGGTTGACTGGAGTAGGAGTATTGGTTGTTGTTTCTAACAAAGGTCTGACTAGAAGTCTCTGGGTCTTCCATTGCAGCAGGGGTCTTTTGGCTGCCGGTTTTTGAAGGAGATGGTGTGTTACAATCTGCCTTTGGGTCCTTGAATAAAGAGGGAAGGCATTTGTTGTGGAATGCAGCTTTGCAAGCATTGGGAAGCCTGTGCGTTGGGTCTGAGGACCCCTTTGTTTGATGTGAAATGTGGGTTAAGAAATTTGTCTCTCTTTCTGCATCTATTTCTGGACCTTTGAAGGTTGAATCTCTTTGAGTGGGCTGGTATCAACTGGTATTATTAGACCCCGGTGAGAAGTTGCTCGAGTCCTTGGCCCTTGTTCGCTACATGGGCGGGCAGGGGCCGTCACTTAGAAGGTGCATGGTTTGATTGCTTGTCCCAGGCACTGAGTTGCTGCAAACGCCGCAAGAGCAGCAAGGGATGGGGAGCGATGCTTTGAACATTGCAGCTATGATCAACCAACATTAGCTGATGTTTGCAGTCTTATACGACTTGATTTTGAAAGAGGCACAAGACAAAGGATCTGACCGGGATGATGCATGGGGCTAAATGGTTAAACTAACCTGTAGGCATTTGCTTTACGTCAGGAGGGAGATTTCCCGCCTGTGGATGTCCCCACGAGGGAGGTTTTACAACTTCTGAATTGTGATGCAAAGATGGTCAATGGATTTCGGGTTGCCTTCTTTTTGTGTGGGGCTTGTAGGGTGCCTTCTCTGGGGGCAAGCAGTGGGGACAGGACTATAGGGTGGAGCGTTTTGGTGGGTAACTGCCTCACTTGGAAGGGGGCTGCCTTGGTCCTGCACATTTTTGCAGGTGTCGTTGTTTACAGATGGCTTATTTACGGTGCCACAGACTTTTGTTGGAGTATGGCAGTGTCAACAATGATCTCGACACATAGTTGGCTGTTATGCCATGTGCCTCTTATAAAATAGAGGCAAGTGCCAGTGTAGAAACGCTTAGGTTCTCATCTATGCTTGGTCTTCTCTGTCATCGGTAAGCTTATAATGGAAGCCTGAACCATCCGTCATCTTGAGTGTTGTGCTCATGTTCCCTTGGCCCGTTTTGTGGCCGTTCACATGTTTTGCCAATCACTTCTGCCTCACAATTGGTGCTGACACATTGCTTGCTGGGTGAAGTTGTGTCGCAGTAGGTTCCCTTGTGTGACTTCACTTGCAATGAAGTCTCTGCATAAGGGGCTTAGCAGATAAAAGGGTCCAGGAACTGGGTATTGAATGAGTGGCATACCTGGGATCTTGTGCATTCTCCTATGTCCATTTTAATGAGGAGGCTGGAGATACATGCCTTGTCTTGTGCTGTGGATTCATTGTTTGTGATTGCTTTCTCTCTTGAGCCTGAAAGCAGTGTTCCTGCAGGCGGTTGAAGTTGTTTGGGAATGTGTAACAAATGCCAATCGTAGGAGGGGATTGTGAGGCAGCTCACATCATTTTGCAGTTGCGGTTTGTAGCGCTTTGTGGGTGTGAATGAACATGGGGAGCCCAGAGCAAGCCTAGGAGGCACCCGTTTGGTGTGATGCATGTTGGGTCAACGTTTCAAAAGCCCAAGGGTCATTCTAGTGAAGCCTATGCTGCCAGGATCCATAGTACTGACCACGCTTCCCCATGGCCAGGTTTTGCTTTTCCCAGAGGGTGGATCTTAGGCCATATGTATCTGCCGGGCTGCTGAGTGTGTTATGAGCTTGTCTGTTTCAGGGTAGCTGGCTTTCATTGTTGTACCCACACCTTCTACTGGGACGGTAATGGCGGCCAGCATTGTGTGAAGACACATGGGCCCAGAAGGACAGGTCAGACTGGTTCCTGAAAACACTGCCCACCACATCCAGGTGCTTGTTCTCTTTGCTTTCCATAGTGGACTGGCAAGCAGAAATAATTTTGTGTACAGTGCACGAGGAAAAACAACAGGGCCAGGGCTATGCAAGCTCTGAGGCCATTTCTCTATCGGAGCTGGGGAAAATACAACAACAACAACAAACATTTAAGGTGTGGCAACCGCAAAGGGCAACCGCAAATATATATGATATCAGGAGGCCGGGCTGGGGCCGGGCTCCTCCTTTTGCTCACGAGTAGTGCACCGTCGACAAGAGGCCAGGCAGGGTGGGGAAATAATATGACATCAGGAGGAAGGCTGGGTTTGATCGTATTTGACATAGGGGGAAGGCTGGGTGTGATTGTGTCTCGTATT
The DNA here is from genome assembly GCA_963556185.1 of Pseudopediastrum boryanum. Lineage (NCBI taxonomy): Eukaryota > Viridiplantae > Chlorophyta > Chlorophyceae > Sphaeropleales > Hydrodictyaceae > Pseudopediastrum > Pseudopediastrum boryanum. Next base: position 5,627,101 of record OY744498.1, read on the forward strand.
GGCTGGTGTGCTGTTTTGTAGCTCATTGAGTTTGGCTTTGTTGAGGGATGCATATGGGTTTTTTCCATCTTTGATTGGGTAAACTGTGTTATGGGAGAGGGGGCCGAGATGGCCAGTTGGCTATGCTGCTTTCTGGCCATGCCTGGGCTTTGGGTCGGTTGAGGTGTTGCCGCTAGCTGCTTGGTTGGACTTGGGGCAAGCAATACAGCGTAACCACGCAGTACAGCTATCCCTCAGCCGCTGTGTATGTGGTGCTGAGGTCGCCTTCATGGGCCTGCAGCACCCTGTTCTGGCGAATAGAGACATGGGCGCATGCTGGCTGGTTGAACTGGGGTCGAGAGAGACTTGGTTGGCACCGCTTTGACTGCATTGCAAATAAGGTACACTCTGCTGATTTACCAAGTCAGCACTTGTTGTTCTACGGCCTGTGGCTACTATCTGCCTTGATACGGCCGATGGCACCCTTCAGACTTTCCCCTGGCAAGCTTGATTCGCTGCAGGACCATTTGTATTAGGCTCCAGCAGAGAATTGCATGTCCTTGTTGGTGTGCTCAGAGCCATGTAGATGAGCCTAGTAAAAATCCGCAGAGGGCTGGAGGATGACTGCCTTTTTTGGAAGAGGCTGTCCTGCAGGCATACATGTTGACACAGAGCTCTGCATACATATGTAAGGGGCTTGTTAACATGTCCTACTGCCCTCCATGTGGCATAGTTTACAAATGCCAGCGAGTGGGCAGGGCATAGCAGCTCTGCATGTCTATGAGGCTTCTGTAGAGGACTTGTATGCAGTATTGGGGGGTGACTGGGGTGAAAGTCTGTGTGGTGTCTGCTTGGGCTTGGGGCATTATCTTTATGTAGAATTCTGGGGTCTTGGGGAAACTGGCTGCTGTGCTGCCTAGGACATCAATTGTTTCTTTCTCTATCCTTTGTTCTTGTCCTAGCAGCCCTTTGCGCTTGCCACACCTTAAAAGTTTGTTTGTTTGTTCTTGGATGATCGCTTTTGAGCTCTAATGACACATATGGGTAAAGATTGGAGGCAGGCTTGCAACTAACTGCAAATGGTGGGTCCGTTTCTTCTGCTACATTTTGGTTTCTTTTGGACGTGCCTGGGGTCTCGTGCTGGCTCACCTTTGTTGGGTGCTGGTGTCTATACCAGGCAGCTGCACATGTGTTGCAATCATGTTTATGTATCACCGGCGGGTGCTGCGAAATGGCTGGGCAGTGCTTTCTGCTACTTGTCAATGCAAGCAGGTGCACGGATGTGTGGCATATCATGAGTGGCATCCTTTCTCTGTTGCGATTTAGATCAACTACTTGTTGCTACAAGGACATTGTGCAGATTACTTGAGCTATATGCATGTATCTCTTTTGCCCTGGCTTCTGCATGTACTTGCAAGAGGCAATTGCTTGCACTCTGATTTGGGAGCTGTGTGCTTAGTGGAGAACAGGCTAAGCAGTAGTACTATCACCGCCAGTGATCGTGTGGTACTTTTGGGCTTAGGGTTCATTGGTCGCTGCAATATGAGATGTTGTGACTGCCTGACTTTCAGGCTTGTGCAAATCTTGATTTGGGCCAGTAGGCAAGTGATAGCTGAAGGTCTTCCTCTGTGGGTTTGTGAAACCAAGTTCACAAACAGACTCAGACCTCAGACCAGACTCAGACCACTAGGCAAGGCGGGGGGCGACCGCCGGGGGCGCTGAAACGATGCTGCATCGAGTTATCTATTGTGCAGTCGACTCAAGACACTGCCTAGCCAGACATTGCTTGAGTGGTTGCTTTGTCTTTCACGGTAGTTGATTGCTGTTTGGATACTCTCCTCTGGAAGGGTGAAGCCTGCGTTGCTGCAAGATCATCTCAGGAGTGCGCTTGAAGTGCAGAGCGGCCACTATGTCATGTAGAGCGCCCAAACTGGGTAGCATAGTTTCCAGTGGCTTATCCCGTTGGCACACTACATGTTGGGCAATGCAGAGGCAGGGCCGTGATGTCAATCGTGTTTTAGTATGTACACTAGAGCTCTGGTTGGTCCCAGCTTTAGACTACAGCTACTTGCTATTCTGTCTGCTTGCTTCAGGGTGCAAGGGGGTTTGTGCAGTGGCTGCCTGTTTGTGGATTGTGCATGCGGAAGACTAGTGAGGGGGCGGTAAAGGTGCAGTGGTTCACACGGCTGTTGGAGGGCTCACGGCCCAAATACTCAGTTTGGCAAGCAAGGCTACTGATCGTCAGGGTGAACAGGTCAAAATTCCTGACTAAGGAGCAAGGATGGTCCACTGTGGCTTGAAGCAAGACAAAGAGCATATAAATGCCTTGTTCTTACCATGCGATGCTAGTTGCAGTGTACTGTAAGGGCCATAATGGGTTCAGGCCATTCCTTTCTGCCCAAGGCGTGTTTGCTGAACAGCTGTTATACAATCTCCATGTATGTGTGTATGTTGGGGTATTGAAGCAGAGCTGCATGCAAAACCTCAGCAATGGGTCTTCTGCAACTGGCAAAGCCTCAGTGTGTGCGTTAGGCTTGGATTGGCTTTGGTCCGTAGAGTCAGGCATTTGCAAATGCGAGCAAGGCCCCATTGCTTTTTGAATTGACAGATGCCATGGGCTGCCACTTGGTAAGAGCATTCATCTGTGACATTTAAGTTGTGAGATCGCCAGTCTGCTGTTGGTGTTGGCACATTTTCATGGGAACCTCCTGTGACAGTTCTCTTCAATATGGTTTCTTGCTCGTTTGGTATTTGTCGAGGTATGATGTTACAGCCTGCCTTGGTGGTTGAAGCAGATATCCACAAGAGGAGTAGGGCTTGGCCTGTGTCTGTGCTCGGAGCTGTGAACACCCATGCAGCAAGGGACCATATCTATATGTATTAAACTAGGTTTTAAAGATGTACTTATAGCACCTGGTCCAAGCTGGTTATGAGAGAATATAGCAGTACTGAATCGCCCATCATGAGGTTTGGGTAGGCCCTGTGGAGCAGTCTTCCTTTGTGTCTCTCAATAGCGTTAGTTGTACTGCAGGCATAAGTATCTCCCTTGACAATCTGGGGCGTGCACGACCTGCTCGGCTGGTTGCCTTGCTCTAGGACTTGTTGCCATGTGCTGTTGGGCTGTTGATGAAGCGTTTCTGGAACTGCTTGAATCTGCTGCTATGGTGGATTGCTTCCCATATGCTGCACACAGAGTGTTTTTAGAGGGGTTTGGTACAGGCTGATGTCAATGCTGGAGGTAACTATGCAGGTTGATAGTGTTAAGTAATGTTTGTAACGTGCACAGCAGGCTGCGTTCCCTCGCAGGCAGTTTGTTGTATTCTTGCTGCAGCAACAGCTGCTGCTGCGTTCATTTGTATCTGCTGACCATGATGGGATGTTGCTGTTTGGGAGCGCGCTTATATATCTGTTAAGCGAGACCACTGCACAGCCCCCCGGGCCGTGCAGCACCCAAGCATGACTCCAACCAGTCGTTAGGGTTGTGGGGTGAGGAAGTGCGAGCGCTTATATATTGCACAGTACATTCCAATTGGTTTCTGCAGCAAGGTTTCTTTTGGTTCCCAATGCCTTGCTGTCTTTGCAGCCGGTTAGTCCAAGGCTATCTGTGCGTGCGTGGCCCGAATGCATGTTATGAACTGGTTGAAGTTCCCTGGATGGCTACATGTTTGGATATCATTCTTGGTTGGTGGTGCGGAATCATTTGTCTTGGGATCTATCCGATGGTGTCTTTGGTCGGTTTGACCTAGCAGCCCTCAGTGCGGTTTGTTTGTTTGTTTGTTATGACTGCAGCTGTGCACTGGCCGCATGCTCATTGTCCAGCTGCAAACTGCTGCTCGGTCTTGGTACTGTACATACGGATGCCAGGCCCAGCCTTGGGGTCTCGGCCCTTTAATATCATGCTGCCCTGAGTGGAGTGCCATGGGCTGTTGCCTTGATTTCAGTTAGTTGGATCCCCTATCTAGTGGGAAAATGTTCCTTGGGGCCATTTGGTAATTGGTAGGATTCCATACTACGTGTCAGCAGCCAAATGCTCTGCACACGTTTGCTCCATACTGCTGGCTTTTTTTTGTTTTCTTTTGTTTTTTTTAGGGTAGGGAGGCGGCACCACCACCAGAACAGCGGTACCATACTGCTGGCTTGCTTCATCTTGTTCCGTTCATGGCATGGCTTGGGGTTTGGTGTGTTTGGTCGGTTCGACCTAGCAGCCCTTGGCGGTTGCCACACCTTAAATGTTTGTTATGTTATGTTTACGACTTCTGCTGTGCAGGTCATGTGTGCCACCTGTGCTCCTTACATGTGCACAAACGGGGCCATCCATACTATAATTACCAATTACCAATTACCAAATGGCCCCGTCAAAGCGGGGCGCCGGTGGGGGCAGCGCCACCCACAAGGAGCCAACTTAGGCTCCAACGGCATACTCAAGTTCCTGTCCAAAACTGACACCATGGCTGCCACCAGCCCACCCTAGATCCCTTGCTAGCCAATGTATGTCAGGCCAGCCCATTTCGACTTGCCATGTGCTGACCAGTTGACCCAGTCAGCAGCAAGCCAAGCAGTTTAATGCCTTGCTCAGGGCTATAAGCTCATGCTTGATATACGGTACCCAGCATCGGAATGGCGTACGAAGGGATGAGACTGGCATGTGCCATATTGTACAGTCACTAGTAGCGCTGTTCATGAACTAGTGATCACTTGTGTTTTGATTGGTCAGCATCATGATAGATGAGGGAAGAGTAAAAGGAAGTTCTATTGAGGCGAGGTGGAGATAGGGGCGCAGTTGGGCTGGGCAGTGTAGCAGCCGTCTCACTTCAGTTGTGCTGCCCGACTCGGCTGAGTGGCTCATATTCGCAGGCACATATATACACTAAGTATTACCGAGTTGCCTAGGCACATACGGTACCAGGCGGATGACCTCTGAACTGGCATGGAGCTAGGGTGTTGAGTGCGGCAGCCGTGACTCGCGAGCGGCCTGAGTTCCGGCACCCATCCGAAGCTCTACTACCGGGGCACGGCTTGCTGTCTTTCACCATGGTATCAAGCTACGCAAGTAAGATTAAGATGTCTGAAGCCGAGTACTGGACATGTAATCTGCTTACAATGTGCCGCTGCGGGCCGGGTGGCGGGTCCATGCATGATGCCATTAGAGCGGAAGGCCCAGTCACAACTTTAGTATAGAAGGGCGCTTTCGTGCATCCAGGGTCAGTGCTGCAGCGGTATGTCACGAAAACAAGTGCAATATGCCCCGGAGAAGCTTAAGACAATACAAGGGAAATCGCCAGTCCAGTCCAACCGGGTGCCATCTCCCTGCCAGGATATACTCCGCTATCTCCAGCCACTGTCTACAAGCTAATGCCTCGCCTTCAGCTACCGTTTCCTTGGAGCACCACGTTTCTTAGCCCCCTTACCGCTGTGTCTCACGGCCTTTTTCTTTGTTGTGGGTGCATTCTTTGCTATCCTGCCATTGCCAACCCTGCCTGTCCCTCTCCCTCTACCAACACCCTTTGGCTGCCTCTTAGGTTTCTGATCAGGTCCATCTGCCTCTGCACCTCCTGCTGCAGGTGGATTGGGCGCCCAATCTTCCTCACTCCAGTCTCCCGCTGCATAAGCAGCTGCAGTAGCTGCATCATCTAGGGGTTCTCTGCCAGATTGCTGTGCAGCTGCGTAGAAGCTGCTGAAAAGCTGCTCCACCTCAGCCCGGGCAGCCTTTGGGGCTCGTCCTGATTTGGATGCATCAGACGCAGGTCCTGAAAAGTGTGACAATGCAATAAAAAGCCGTCAGATTACACTCTCACTCCGAAGCCCGCATGGAATGCATATGAACCTGATGTGTCTGCCATACATGTACATCATCTGCTTTGAGCACTACTGCAGAGGTCCCAAAGCAACTAGGCTGCAGGCATGTCACTGCAAACATGCCGGCTGCTTAATTTCTGCTTGTTCTCGTATGCATGGCTTCTGTTACCGCACAAGGCAGGACACTACTACGCTTCTTGAAAGCGGACACCGCAGACTGCAGAGGTGAAGGCATACCATCAGCCTCAGACTCTGTAGCATCCCTGGTGCACAGCAACCCCAATGGCAGATGGACAGTGATCGGTATCATCACACTACACAATGAGATACACGACCCCACAGAGTCTTCATTGTGCAGCGACCATGACATGGCTCCGGTACGGGACTTGTGGCTTTTCTCCCTTAATCTATACCTGCTGATCCCTGTATGACTGCTACTACTGAGCGCTAGCACATTTGCCAATGCGCGCCATGCAGAGAGGGGGAGAAGGAACTACGCAGAGGGGGGGAAAACCCCTCTTGAACACGTGAATGGAGTCGACCCTTGCCTACCATCTAGATAGGCCCACTACCACAAGCCACACAAGCCATGCATGTTATGTATGGCTTGATTGCACATGCAGTCTGTGGTCTCCTACCTGGGGCAATGATCTTGACAATGGCACAAGTTCCAGCAACCTTGATGCAATTAAGCACCATCTTAGCCCCTGCAATAAAAAACAATATGATTTTAGCCACAACCATAGCACGAATGGTAAGATGCGTCCTCAATACACGCAGCGATGCCTTACAATCTGACCAATTGCTGTGACTTAAGTGCAGACACAGGACTGCAGACAAGCTGCTAATTGTCAGCAATTCTCAATTGCTGCTATAGGCAGTCCTTGTCTTCCATTGGCAGAGCATGTTACGAGAGGGGCATGGGTAGCAGAGAGAGAGAGAGAGAGAGAGAGAGAGAGAGAGAGAGAGAGAGAGAGAGAGAGAGAGAGAGCTACGCAAGGAGGGGCGTGAGGTGCCCTCCCGCGTAAGATTAAGGGAGGGGCCCACTGGTGTAAGGATTACACTGGGCCAGCCTACCCTAGGATAGTTACATCCGTGGGTGGGCTTCCGCCCACCCGCCTTTGTTAGCTTACTTTCTTGTAGTTCCTCCTGTGCCATTGAGGCTCTTTGGGCTTTTCCAGTTTTCTTTTTGTTGTGTATATGCTGTGTAAGGACTTAACTGCTGCAGTATGTACTTCTGAAATGCATTGCTTTAGAGCTTGCCCTTTGATACCGAGGGCTTGAAGATTCATGGTGGTACTGTTGTATATGGTGCCTGCAACTCCGACAAGCAAGGGATAGTACCATACTTTGGCAGTGGGGTCTATGTCTTTGATTTTGTCAATGAGTACTTGGTGTTGATAATCAGCTTTGCTTTGCTGGCCTGTTGGGTCTGAATCCCTGCAGATCTTGACCTCTATTATCCAGTACTCTGCTGGGTTGTTTCCATTCTTGGGTTTGTAGAGCATACCATCAGGGCGCTTATCGGTGGTGCCTTGTGCTTGTTGCACTGCCTCCTTTAGTCCCCTTGGAAGGAGCTCCCACGGGATGTTTCTAGACTGGTGGGCCATGATGCCGTCTTCTGCACAATTTTCAGTTGATCCAAGGTCCATTTGAATGACAAATGCTCCTTTGCGTCCCCTTAACACTCTTGTCATGATTAGTCGGCCGACCTTGTTATGCCTGTTGATGTACATTCTTTTCAAAGCTGGGCATCCTGAGGCTGTGTGGTGTCCGCCATCCTCGTCACCGCACAGGAGACATTTGCTACTAGGTGCATGTCCACACCTATAGGCCATCTTCCTTGTCCACATGGTCCCGTACCGGTAGCGCAAAGCGGTTTTTCGTTCTGCATACTTGATTTTTCCCGAGGTCATGTACTCGTTGCTAGCAGGCAGGTCCAGTCTTTCCTCAATCCTTTTAAAAGCCTCGAAATAACAGGTAGCTCTGTTTGCCATCCCAAAGCGACTCTTTTGGTGGCAGTAATGACGTACCGAGTCGTGAAGGTCTGTCAAAGGGTTCACCCGCTTGAAACGGTCAATCAACGTGCGCTGCCCATTGGTCCTTGACCAACGATTGTTCCATTGGGTCTTGTACTGCCAATATTGGGTCAACCTGTTGTTACTAGGACTTTCGTACTTCTCACATTCCTCATAGTCGGAGGTGTCCCCTGTCGCAGCCGCCTTAGCGATTGCGTCCGCTTTTTCATTACCGATTATGGAAGCATGGCCTTTGACCTTGTGAAGGGTTGTCCTCAGTCCCCTGTTGACGATCTCGGTTACTATCTCTTTAATTAGCTCACAGTGCTGGTGATTTAGGAGATCTTGTGGGCGTCTCAGCATCTTTTTGATTTGGTACATTGAGCTGAGGCTGTCGGTGGCTATCATGTGGGCTCCATGCCTCAGCGCAGCAAGGATACCAACCAGTTCTGCTCTGTTTATGGTGTTCTGGGGATGGCTGTCGCCTGCAGGGACAATTGGAACCCCACGTTCATCGTCCTCATTGGCTGCTTGTGGGGGGAAGTACACTCCTGCCCCTATGCCTGGGGCATCACAATCTGCATCTATTGGTGATGCTTTGTGGCTTGTTTGCTTGTAGCTACCATCTGTGTAGACATAGTTTTTCCAATTGTATCGGAGGGGTGGGGCTGTTGGTAGGGCAGTGACTAATTGCGTTTCCAGGTCATCCAGTGTAGTGCTGGCGTCAACCATGGCTGGAGGGTCTTGACTGGTGGCAGAATCGTCCCGGAGGGACTCAGAGCCGTTTGTTTGTTTGGGGTAACCCATTTTGCTGAGCTGTTTTGGCGTCAGCAATGTTGGCTGATGAGATGTGCTGGGCGGGGCATTGCTGCTTGGGGGGTTGTAGTACATGCTGATGTCTTGTATCTCTTTGTCGTCCGGCAGGGACTGATTAATGGCATCCTGCAGCGTTTGCAGAAACCTGGTCATGTAGCCGCTCTCCCAGTAAGGGAGGTGGGCCTCAAAACCCTTTGCGTTGCCTGTGACAATGATATTTACGTCCCATCTAGGGTTTCCTGCATACATTTCGCCCCGTTCCCAAGTTGTGGGTTTCTGGAACCTGAAGTGTTTTCGGGGTATTTGTAGGAGATGCATGCAGTTTTCTGGGAAGTGTTGTAGCCATGCAAGGTAGGCAGTTCTGTTTGCATCGGACCAGGCAGGCAGGATATGTATGCCAAAGACAGGGGCTGTTGTGTTACGGGCCGCTGCTATGGCAGTAGCCATGTTCTTATTCAGGTCTTCGTCCTCATACTCTGGGTTGTGCACGCTTCCGCCGGTCCACCTATATCTGTAGCTATCCCATTTTGCCCCAAAGATTTGGTCCCTTTTGTGGGCGCTCCAGTACATCGTAAATGTTGGGTTGTAATTGAGTGGGCTTGCGAATCTCTCTTTTGTTATGTCTGTGAGCTGCCTGAGAGCCTCATACACCTCAGGGGGAGTGGCCCAGTGGTTCTTTATTTGGACCTTCCTAATGGCTTTGTGATCTTTGATCTGTGCTCCATCTCTGTACCTGCACATGAGGGCATACAGTTCTTGGGGAAAGGTACCTGCCTTCAACTTCCGCATAACCTTTGGTTTGTGGCGAGTGCTGTGGCAGTACTGTTGGTACAGTATTGCTGTCCTTTCAGGGGTGAGGGTGTAGCGACATTTGCCATCTGGTGTGTATATGCAGGCGAGCGTTTTTATCCACAGTTGTCCATCTATGCACATCTCTACTTCTCTAATATAGACTTCGTGTCTTCCTGTGGGGTGGATATCAGCATGGGGGTTCATTGGTGATGTGTCCATGTCGAAAATGTTGCTGTACTGCTGTCCAATGTTGATGTTGTATCTTTGAGGGTGATCGGGGTAGTAGTCGCCTTGTTGCTGCAGTGCCGATAACCCTTGCTGAGCTTGAGCCAGCTCGCCAAGTGCATGAGTTGCCGGGGACCGGTCATTTGCTGCTGCTGCCTGTTGCAACCGGTAAGCAGCAATCATCTCAGCAACAACTGGATTATGTGCAATGAGGTCGCTCTCACTTTCTCGACTGGGCTTCCAATGGACGTTGTAGTGCCTTATATCAAGAGGGAGGCCTTTAGTGGCATACTGATCCCTGTTACATTCAATGCAGGTCCAGCCTGTCGTGACATCCTCTTCCAATATGTCCCCTGCAGGGCGATGGGTTAGCGGGAGACAATCAATATGATATCGTCTGCTACATATGCTGCAATGTGCTAGGGTTGTACGTGCAGGGATTCGCCGTGCTGGCAGGTGGGCGTTAGGACAGCAGCATTCAGTCGGGAGGTTTGGTGTGTTGCAGACTTCATGATGGGTCATTGGCTGTAGAGCGTGCTCTGGAGCATCATCAATGTGATAGCCCTTTTGCTTAGCCACTTACACCACCCATCCTTGCATAACTGTTGGGGCCCATCGCACAATGACCTGGTTCTGTGTTGCTACTTTCTTTCTCTTTTGCCCTCGTCCGGTGTGGCGTGCCGCCACTGCCAGACCTTCTATACCTTCTACTTGGTCCTGCCCTTCTGCAAAGTTGTTATATAATTGCTCTCGCATATCTTTGAAGGGCTGTCTTTTCTCATCTTTGATTCGCTGGTAAACGTGATAGCCTGTTTCTATTCGGTACACCAGTGGGCTGTGATGTCTGTTGCAGTCTGGCGCACACTGCTGCTTTTAGTGTGGCCTCTTGGTGGTGCGCTGAGTGAGGACAGGTAAGCCTGTATCTCTGTCAGGGCTTGCTCTGTGCTTGGGGCATGTGTCTGTGCAGCCCACAATGCTGGGAGAGGTGCATTGCGTATGTCTATGTCATCGATGATGTTGTGGAACTTCAGCAGCCTTGCATACTCCGGATGGATTGTTGGACCATGTCCTGCTTGCACAGGTGGCCTGCTGCAGTAGGTTTCTTTTGTTATGCCTGGCGGGAGAGTGAGCATGTATGCAATACGTTTAAAAGCGGTCAGCGTCCTAGCGGTGATATCCTTGTCCAGTTTCAACATGAGCTGTCGTGTTGTAAGGACAGTTCTACCTGTGGAAGACATAATGTCCTGGAGTCGGTGCATACCTACTTGTCTGAGTTGGTGAAGGTCAGCTAGGAGGAGGTCTGGTGGTTGGGGGCTTGCAAGTGCCTGCATGTTCTGCAGGTCCTGCAAGAGTGGGCTGGTATCCGGTAGTTCTATTGGGCCAAGTCCCTGCTTTTTGAGCTCGACATCGATGCTTGCGCATGCAATCACCTGCCTCAGCCTCAGGCTGTGGTGTGTTAGGGCAGGGCGAGCCATTGCTGTCAGTTTGTCCAGGCAGCTGCCATCTGTCTGCAGGCGTGTACGGCTGAGCTCTCCCACTGGTCCGGGGTCATTGAGAGCCTCTGTCAACCGCTGTATTTGTACTGTATTGTACTCTGCTAGTAGGGAGGTGCACCCTAGACCGCCTTTACTGATGTCTTCATGTGCTACTGCCGTGGCAGTACTGTTGGGAAGACCATATGCTTCTTTGGCTGCCCTACAGAGGGGGCTGTCTAACGCTTTGAGCTGAGCTTTGGTGTAAGGGGCCACACAGAATGCATACCGAATCTTTGTCCGTATGCATGTATTCAGGGTGCGCATCTTTTGGGAGGTTGTAGCGTATGAGTGCTTCATGTTGTGACACATGTCTCGAATGGTATCCCTGGTCAATTGATATTGGGCTGACCAGTCAAGGTGCATGGTGAATTGCAGGCCCAGGTAACGGAACGGTTTTCGTGGGTCGTGGAGTGTTGCAGGGGATCGTTGGACCTTCACATCCGTTAGGCTACGCTGGAGCTTCTCCAGATTAAAAGGGTCTTTGGCGTCAGCCCCATATCTAGCACCTGTGAGGAGGGTCTTTGTATTGTTTATTTTAAGGTGTCCCCAGTCAGCATACAGGGTGACCTTGTCAGCTTGGCTGGTCAAATCCCCTACGCAAGAACATATCAGGTTCAGGTCGTCCGCATATGTGACATCTGGGATCTGCTGTTTCAGTTTGAAGAGCGTATCACGGTTGTTGTATGCACCCGGGATGTATCCTCTGGCACCTACCCTTAGCCAACGTAGCAGGGGCTCCAGATATAAAATGAACAGAAATGGTGAGAGGCTGTCACCTTGAATTGTCCCTCTGTCCATGGGCATTGGTTCGGTATTCCCGAATGGGGTTGTAAATGCTGTTGTTGCACCCGTGTACAGGTCTTTGACCACCTCTGTGGCATCTGTGGGGAAACCCAGGTCATACATGATTTGCAGCAGCTTGTCATGGTCAATTGTGTCAAAAGCCTCTGAAAAGTCAACCATAAGGAGATAGATGTCTTTCCGGGTCAGTTTGGCATCCTCAAGCAAGAGGGTGAACAGCTCCAGCTGGTCCATGCAGGTTCGTTTGTTTCGGAACCCACCCTGGGTATAGCTCAGAATGTTGTGTCTTTCGGCATAGTCAGCAAGGACCCATGTGATCATTCTGGTCCAGAGTTTGTATATGGTCGTCTCCAGGCCAATGCGTCTGTAAAACTGCAGTTTGAGGGGTGTGCCCTTGTTTTTGAACAGGAGCACTGTGGTGCTCTCTTTCCATGCTTTAGGAGTATAGCCTGTTGCCCACATCAATTGGATGTAACCGTGCAGGAGGTCTTGCCCTTGGGGAGGCAGCATGTTTAGCATCTCATTGGTTATCTGGTCAGGTCCCGGGGCCTTGCCGCGAGCTAAAGATTTGAGGCAGGCCTGAAAAGCTTGCTGGTCCCTTATTTCATTGTGCAGCCATCGTCGTGGAGCGGCACCACTAGTGATGGCTGTGTTCAGGTCAAATGGATCTGGGGCATTGGGTTGTAGCCAGGGATACGACCTTGGTTGCTCGGATGGGTGGTACAGTCCAGTTTTGCTACCGGCGCCTGCTGCTGGCATCAGCTTGGGCGTATAGTACGTTGTGATGGCTTCCATTACTCCCTTTGGGTCTGTAACAACCGTTTCCTCTCCGGTTTTTATTGCTCGAAGCTGCATGCTGTTGCGCCCCTTGAATTGGCCAGTAATCATTTGGTTGCCGATCTTCTGCCGTTGGTCATACAGTGCCTGCCTTTTGGCGATGGCATTTTGCTTGCGCTTGGTCTGGTGCTCACTGTCGATGACCCGCAGTTCTTTGCGGATTTTGCTTTTTAGCTGTTTGAGAGATTCTCTGAGGGGTTGAGGAGAGCTGCTGCTGCGCTCATCTGCTGCGTTGAGTGCTTCAACTGCTTTGCACACTTCTGCAGGCAGCTCTGCTTCCTCCACATTGTCTTGTCTCAGTGTTTGGACTACCTTCTTTCGTAATTTAATCAGGCTGTCGCGTTGGATTGACACAAGTCTGGGCCGATAGTGGTGTCCTGTTGGATTGGTCATGGTGGTTGGGCCTTCCGCTAGTATGGTGCCCCGAGTCTGCAGCAGCAGGTCAGCCATCTGGGTGTTCAGCTCTTCCATAAGCTCCCGTTGAGCGGCAGGGTCAGCTGCCCTTCCAAGATGAAGCGCGCGGAGGGGTTCCATGCTTGCGGGGTCTCCACTAGATAGGCGCTCCCAATGTGGGTACACATCAGTGTGCAGTAAGCGTTGCACTTGGTCGTTAAGCTGGTGATACGCTGCACCGTGCCTTTCTTCCACTGTATTCTTGAGGCCCTCCCTCTCCTCCTTTGTGAGTTTTGTCAGTCGTTTTAGCTTTTCAAGGGTTGCTTTCTCAGCACTGTCAGGTGTGATTGGTGGGGGTGGGAGCATGTTGAGCTTGTGGTAGGGAACACAGACCTCCAAGAGATCATGATCTGTGCCTTTGCCGGTCATATCCCATATCTGTGTGACTGCAGAGGCTGGAAGGGCTTCATTGTTTGTGAACATGTCGTCAATGCGGCTTGCGAGCTGTTCAGCTGATCCCTTTCTCCATGTGTATTTCCTGGGGTGACCAGCCTGGACAGGGTCCAGGGTATAGAGTTTGGCTTCCTCAATCTTTGTTTGGTGAGCATTGTCCATTGGGTTGGTATTGCCACTTGCTCGATCCATCTTGTTCAATGTTGCATTGAAGTCCCCTGCAAATAATATGTTGTGGCGACCTTCCTCTTTGTCATTGGCTTGTTCTGTCATTGCTTTCATTCTCCTGTAGATTTGGGATCTGACCATCTTGTCTGAGGGATGGCTGGTAGGCATGTATACCCCAACGATTGTTAACGGTGTAGAGACCTCCATGCGAAGCTGCACTGCTTTTATGTAACCACCAAGGTCCCCAGGGATGTCAATTGTCTCAACAGTTCCCAGGTCTGCAAAGCTCTTGTTGATTAGTAGGGTTACTCCTGCTATAGGATTGTACTGGCATGCGCTGTGTCGTTGTACATATCCATGGCCACTGAGATATTTGCATGCCTGGCTGCATGCTTTTCTTGTTAGTTTGGTTTCTGTCAGAACAAGCACATCAGGTTGGTGGTCTTGCAGCACGCCAAGGACATCTTCAAGATTGGAGTGCAGCCCTCAAACATTAAGGGTCATCACTTTCAGCTTGGGGATTGTAGCTCTCTCTTTATTGAGAGCTTCCATTTTGGTTCCTGTGCAGACCCCCTGTGCCTGCTGTGAGTGTAGGGGCGGGTGCAATATCTCCTGAGCGTGCGCTGTGGGCTGTGCTTGCTTGTGGAAATAGTTTTCTATGACTGGTATACTGGAGGGCTTGGCATTAGTGCTGACTGTCTTTGGTGCCTTGGTCTTTCTACGTTTGTTGCGCTGCCCGGGCTCTGTTGGTGGCTTTGTGTTCAGGTTCCTGATAGTGGGGGTTTGGGTGAGGCCTGAACGTTGGGCTTGAGCCTGCTCGATATGCAGCCGGGGGGGGGTTGCTTTGCTCTCTTATGTGGGTGTGCGCTGCTCGTGCTTCCTCTCCTTCAAGTCTCTGTTGATGTGCTAGTAGTTCCTCATCTGTGAATTCACATGAATCTAGCATTTGTTTTTCTGTGCTTTGTTTGATGATGTATAGAGTGCCATGTATATTTGTCCAGTCGGCCTCTGTCATGACTTTCACGAGGCCTGGTTGGGCACCCTGGTCCAGGGAGTCAACTAGATACCAGTCAGGTGTAGGGCCATTGTCTGTCCTTCCCTTCCTCACAACATGCCAGTGTCTGCCACTATCCTGCCCAGCGGATGGGTGAGTTGTATAGTTTACCATGAAAGCCTCAGCTTGGTGTAACTGTCGTATGATTGCTTCGCTTGAGTTGCCCTTTTGCAGCTGTTCATGGCCAGAGACCACGTGCATCTCCAAAGATTCAGTTCCTTGGCAAGCCCTCCTGCACCAGAACCAGTACAGGATGCGTTGTAGTGCAAGGTCTGAGTAGTTGCCTTGTGTGGAATAGTGATCGCCCTGCTGCCCTTCTTTATCCTCCCCTGCAGGCCAGGTCTCTTGAAGGTACTTGGTGACCTCTCGTGGAGTGGCAATGGGCTGTCCTACCATGGCTTCTAATGCGTGCAGCCCACAGTGACTGGCAAATTGCCTGCACACTCTAATGTTCAGTGGGGTTGCGGGCCTCCACTGTCTGTGAGGGCGGCTTGCCTCTGTTTGCTTTTGGGCTTTGGTAGGTTTGTTGTGATTCTGGGAGTGCTTTAAGGCAGCCTGGGCTATCTGTGGTGGTATGCCACACTGTGCAGGCTTACTCTTTGGGAGCTGCTTAGCTCTTCCCGCTCGTGCCTGTGCTATTCTCTGGGCCCGAGCACGAGCTCGTTCTGTATCCTCTTCAATCCATGCAGCAGCAGGGCGGTGAGTGGGGCCTGCTGTATGGAGCTCAATGCCTGCTAGATCCACATATTGCATGTGACTTCTGTTTGCCGGGGACGGCGTATACCTGTGTTTGTACAGAGTTAACCCAGTGGCGTTGTGGAGGTATGCGTCAGCCGCTATGGTTGTACTGATCGTGCCATTGAATGCTGCCCAGTCGGCATCAGTCAGCTCCTGTATTCTGTGTGTTGTTGCATAGGGGATTGAGTCCAGGCTGTACCACTTGCCGTTAATAGGGCTGCGTTTCCAGCATATGAAGTGGCCTGGTTTGTGCAGAAACAGTGCATTGCATCCTTGCGGTGCCAGGGCGAGTACCCGTGCCTTTGCTGAGGTAGTGCTGCCAGAGTGCTGTGGGTGGTTTTGAGGGTTCTTGAGGACAAGGAGGGTCAGGTCTATGGTTGTTGTGTAGTATAGGAGCTTGTTGATAGCCTCCCATCTGAACCAGCCGTCGGTATTGCAGTCAGGCCTCTCGCTGTCTGCCGGGCTTGGGACTTGGGGATGTCGGAGTAGTGCTTGGGCTTCGTCTGGAGTGATGATTGGCCTGCCTGCCATTGCATTGAGTGCATGCAGTGCACAATTCCCACCGACTTGAGCTTGGCAGTACAGTCCTACGGCCTCTGGAGTGACCCACTGTTTGTGTTGGGGGGAACTAACCTGACGCTGAGCATCTGCGGTTCCCCGTTTGGGACTGATAGCGTCATGGAACTGTTCGCTGAGGCCGTCGATATCTTGATCGATCATTATAACATCTTCGTCCTCACTATCAGGTTCGACAGGGGGGTCCGTACGTTGCTGGGGACCGTCCCGTGGGATTCGCGGGGCTACTGTGATAATAACAGGGTGTGGGACACATGCCGTAGGTGGGTTCTGTTTGGTCGGTGCCTTGCTATTGCTGCCAGGGGCCAGTCCGGGGACTGCTGCTCCAAGCATCGCGTCGATTCGACGAATACCCTGCTCAAGTTTCGACCTGCGCTTATGCGTGTTGGAAGCTTTTAGGCCCCGTTTCGTTGGTGCGTTAGAAGTCTTGCCTGCTCCTTGCATGCTTGGCATATGGGGAGGGACAAGGCCGAACACGTCACATGAAGAAGCTCCTGTTGAAGTTCCCTGGAACGTTCTCAGACTGGCCTGCGGTATAGCGGTGTACGCCCTAGGTCTAGGATCTGCTTGGCCGTGGCTCTCATTCTGCCATTCTTCGCAGAGCTCTGCGGCAGCATCTTGTCTGTTCAGGGCCGCTCTGTGCACTGCATATTCGCCCAGCTTTGACTTGACGTAGTGTAAAGAGGTTGCTTCTCTTGTCTCCATGTGGTCGTTTGGCCTTTCTGCTGTCGCCCGGATGGGTTGGCGTAGCCATTGTCGTGCAGTATGAGGCAGTCTTCGCTCGTAAAGTTTATGCTCATGGAGTGCCTGCTTGGTCGAGGTTATGTGGAAGCAGCGGAGGAAATAGTCTGCAGGGACCCAGGCCCAGCTTCTACAAGGACGCACGCTCAGGTCTGGAGGGTCTTTGGCTGGCATTGCCAGATACAGATGCGCATGTACATTGTCCTGGAGGAGGTTGAAGAGGTCATTGACCCAGAGGGAAATGAGCCTTTCTTCCAGGTTAGGCATACCCAGCAGGTAGGTGGGGCAGTACACCCAGGCACTTTTTGATTGCTGGCAGCCTGCAAGCTGCATTTGGTGTTGTGCCAGTCCATGTAGTTGCTCGTGAGTACTGCGTGCTTCGGGTCGATTGAGGCCCTCAGGGCATAGTGCTTTGAAGTTTTGGCAGTGCCCTTCACACTTTGGGTTGCAGCAGGTGTTGTGGTGACATGTGCTCTTTCCTAGCTGCTGTCGCTTCCTAGAAGGAGCATTGGGCACAGTCTGAGGGTGGATGACACCATCCTGGCAGGTGACAGCAGTTGGATGCTGGGTCTCATGCTGGCTGTATGGGTCCTTGGGTGCAGTTTCATAGTTAATCGGGGGATTACATGGGGCAGCCTCTATCGGGCAGGGTGTGACTGCTGCTTCCCCGTCATGCAGCTCCTGGAAGTTTGCTGTTCGTGGAGGGTCTGCATGTGCAGATGGTGTTGGGGAAATATGTCTGACAGTAGTGTTTCTGTAGATTCTGTAGGCTTTTCGTTCCAAGTAGCCATTGCTGCGTTTACAACAACAACAACAAACATTTAAGGTGTGGCAACCGCAAAGGGCTGCTAGGTCGAAACGACCAAACACACCATCGGAGGGATCCAAACACAATGGCTTCCAGACCACCAACCAAGCAGTACTGATACCGAAACATGTATCCAGGCAAGACAGAGCCCATGATCAAGAACACCACCCACTCCTCCATCGGTTGCAATGGCATGGCAAACAATGACGATTACCACGGGCTGGAGATGTACAAGAACCATGCAAAGGACTCAACCACAGAGGGATATATGCAACCAGACCCAACCACCATGGAATGTGGCCACCATGGAATGCAGCGCCACCATGTGGCCACCATGTTTAATGCAGCGCCTCGCTTGCTTTGCAATTGCTTGTTTGAGATAGTGAGGGTGCTGCTTGTCCATGTGTAGGCGAATTCGACAGTGCATGACATAGTGATCTTGCAGCCTCTGCTTCAAGGCATGAATGCTGTTTCTGGCATGTTTGGCGCTTGCTCGGTTAGTGCGCTTGCTCGACTTTCCTTTCCTTGTGACATTTTGCCCTGGTGGTTTGGCATCAGGGTGGGGAAATAATATTATGGTGTACATGGGGCCATACATACATCCAGAGCTCTCATAGAGGTAGGAGAGTGACAGCAGTATTAGTGACCTTAAATTTTTTTTGTTTGTTTGTTTGTGCTGAGGAGGGCCAGAGTGGTAAAAAGCAGGAGATGAGTGCCCAGGGTGTTTGGGGCCATGGGGATGGAAGTCTGGCTGATCTGTAAAAGGAAGTTCTATTGAGGCGAGGTGGCTAGAAGGCTGATCTGTGGAGCTGCTGTTGGTCTGAGACTCACATTTGGTAAGGTTCAGGATGGTGCTATTCAGAGTTGAACTTTGGGCATAGGTTCCCCGCCCCGTGGCAATGGTATCGCATGCTGTTGGGGGTATCTTTGTGCTGCTAATGATTGCTGCCTGCTGAATTTGGGCATAGGTTCCCCGCCCCGTGGTAATGGTAGCATATGCTGTTGGGGGAATGTTTCTGCTGCTGTGGATGTCTGCCTGCTGAGTTTGGGCAGAGGTTCCCTGCCCCCTGGCAATGGTAACATATGCTGGTTGCAATCTGCTGCTGTTGCTTTCTGCCGGCTGTGTTTGGGCAGAGATTCCTTGCCCTTTGGCAGTGGTAACATATGCTGATAGGAGGGGTAAGCTGCTGTTGCTTTTTGCCTGCTCAGTTTGCGCAGGGGTTCCCCGCCCCTTGGCAGTGGTAACAGTTGCTTTTGGCGCTCCAGTGAGGTTGGCCCTCTTGCCGCTGCTGCTGCTTGCCTTGCGAGCTTCGATGCTGGACCTGTGTTGGTCGATATCAAAGGCTTCGTATCCAAGGTTGTCACTGTCATCTGCTGCAGCTTTCCGTAGTGGTCCTTTCAGTGTCTTGGCTTCTGTGCTGCTGAAAGTCTGCCCTGTATCATGGCTTGTCAGCAAGACGTTGATGCTGCTGCCCGCTGAGTCGGGGGCTAGTGCTGAGGTGCTGGCTGGAATGCTACGGTAGCTGTCATGAACACGCAGGCTGCACTGTGTAGGGACATCCCTTGCCACTGTTTGGCTCTGCTCGCTGTGGTCTGCCTTGCTGCCGCGGGCAGATGGCGGGAGGTTGGTCGCACCTTGGTTGAGGCTGCCTTCTTTGGCCCATCTGATCATGTCAGTGTCATATAAACTCGAGCACGTCTTTGTGCAGGGGTGCTTAACAGCGTCACTTCTTTTGGCAGTCGCTTTGGCCTCGCGGGCTTCGTTCACGAAGCCACATCCGGACCTTGGCTTAGCCCCACACACACACACACACACATGCTATGAGTGCTAAGGCTAAGAGAAGATTGTTAGTAAGCATTAGGCCTTACTTACCTCATTGGGAACGTCGCTGGCCCCAAGAATGGGGCCAACGGTTTTTGCGCGCGACGACATGGCAAAGCAAACAGAACTTACATTAACATTGGTAGGCATGGGTAGCAAATCACTGACTGCATTGGGCCGGTAACACAGGGCCCACACTCTGTAGCTTAACCGCATGCATGGCACTACCATCACTACCATAATAAAGAATATAGTGCCAAGCCAACTGTGATCCGTTGCTGCCATTCCATGTCAGCGGCAAGTCATACTTACCTTTTATGTCTAGTTGGACAGCATCAGCGCTTTTCATGGCCTGCACCTGCTTGCGCTCTGCACTAGCCCCACAAGCAGCTTGTAGGCCGTTACTGCCCTCAGTAGCTCTGCTGCTACTGCTGTTCAGGTTGCTCTCCTCGCTGCACTGGCTCTCAGAAGCAGTAATTTCACCAACACCAGAACCCTTGCCGGTCACTTCAAAACGGCCAATGGCTCCAATGTCCCCTTGCACTTCAAAGTCATGAGGCATCTCAACTAGCAGAAAGTCTGGAGACTGCCAGCGGCTGAGGACCACCAGCTGTACCTGGTCTGCTGGCACCTGCACATTAAAACCATCAATCCCTTAAAACGCAAGACCAGCTATGCCAAAGGCCACTTAAACCCAGTCCAGAACCACACGGCTTCAATATGCTCATTCCAGGATGATGTCCAATAAGTCCTCATCCATCCAGGGCATCCAATGTCCATGCTTGTATCTCTGAGAGGAAATGTTGTATGTATGGAGATTGTACAAGATGTAAAGAAAGCTGACCACTGTCTGCCGATGAATCTTGGAGCGATCCAGTCTCAGCAGGCGCAGGTTTGTTCAGCAATGCCCATGGTGCCCTTCGCATGGGAACCTTAGAACAATTAATGCCCATGGGAAGCCGCCAAAGAGAGGACATATATGAAAAGTATGGACATACAAAGCATGAAGGCAGCAGCAATGGACCACACATATGATAACATGTACATGACGTATCACATATGCAAGGCCAAGGATGGGCTGATAAGAGACTGGCCACAGATCCTTGGCAGTCAGGCGCTGGCTTCTTTGCTTGGATGAGACGATCAGGACGACTTCTCCTTTTCTAGAAGCTACAGGTGTTAACTGCATAGCCCAAGAGGAAAAGACCCTAGCATTAGCTTTTTGACTTCCTATAGCGCCACAAAAGAGGACTTCACAAAAAGGCAGAGCAAGTGAGAAGATCGTAGAAGCTGGGGCCTGTGTCATCCAGTGTGCACATCCTTTCCTTACCTTCCTGAGCCTGGGATACCATGTGCCCTTGCTTGCTGCTTTGACAGGCTCTTGCTGCAGAATAGCTTCAGCACAGCTTGCTCTGCTTTCCTTGCCTAACTTCTGCACCTCCAGCCTGCCTGCCTGGTCGCCTCCTGCAGCTATGGACTTGGCCCCTGGCTGTGCTGAAGATCTTCTATGCTGCTGGTCCTGCTGCTTCCGCTGCTTTTGTCTGGAGGTTCCACCCTCTTCTTCCATGCTTTCATCCTCAGTGCTGATGCCAGCTAAACTGCCACTGCAGGACCTTACATCATCGCTGGGTTGCCAGTCACTGCTGGGAGCTGTGCTACAGCCGTTGCTGGTAGCATCAGACCCTTGGCTCACAGAATGGCTGACATCACTGCTGGTTGGGGATGCTGCAGAAGGGCTCCTGGGAGAAGCTTTGGAGCGCCTTCCTGATTTGGCTGCCTGCATGATGGTGTGCACATTCAGTGGAACAGTCAGACACAGATGCACCATCAATCGATCAGTGAGACTTCGAGCATGTGCATGCAAACCTAATATAAAGTCCGTGATACATGACACGGGTGCTATCATGCTCTCTTAGCTTAGAGAGCCACTGCTGGTCTGAACTAAAGGTGCAAGCTGGAAACAAGGCTGCAAGAGGCATTCTACTGCTGAAAGCATTGTATTGCTGAACAGCATAATTACATATGGCATGCATGAGAAAGGTTTGCGCAGCAACCTAGGTAGCTCCCCACAAGTGGCTGCTGGTTCGCACCTTAAGGAGGCCAGCTGCCTCAGGCTTTGTGCTGATGTTGTCATGACTAAGAGCACCATGCTCACTGTGCCTGCCCATTGCAGCTCCTTCAGGCAGGGGTGGCTGCAGGGGTCGCTGCTTGGCATGTGGTAGCTTTAGCAGCAGCTGCAGCTTCTTTTGAGGTTGCATCTCCTGCAGCTGCCCTTGGCCTGCTGTGTCTACTGGTTGCTGGCTTTTTCTCCTGAAGTGCTTGTTTGGGCCTGCTCCTATGCTGCCTTCACTTCGCTCGCAGCCAGAGCTTATACTGCCGTCATACCTAGCACCTTCTGCCTCATCATCACCGCTGACAGACATGTGGGCTCCGTGGTTTGCCCTTGGCATGAGTCCTGCAGGGTTCTGGTCAGACATGCAAGGTCTTTGTCAGCAGCATGGAAGATGTTAGCACATATCATCAGCTAAATAGCGCAGCTTAAGTTTCATGTAATGCCATAGCGAAAATGCCATAGCCGGCCCCGCACCTCAAGCTAGTGCTTCAGGTTTAGCTCTTGCTCATGCAGCACCGTTTAACCACCGGAGCACCACATACCACATGCAGCATCATCCTACCCTCATTGAAACCATGGGGAAAACCTTGCTGCACATGCAAGTTCACAGGAGCGTGGCCATTGCCTGTATCTCTCCAGGGTATTTCACGCAGACTACTTACCAGCATTCTGGTTGTATCCCTCTCTGCAGGGGCATCGTCATCAGCATCCATGGGTAGTACATGGGTCTTGGCAGCAGCTTTTAGCACAGGCAAGGGAAGGAGTGTGATGCCTGACTGCTTCGCTGCCACCTGTAGCTTCTCCTGGGCCTCCTGTGGCTGGGCTGGTGCTGAGGCTGATTGCCGCTTCCTGCAAAAATGCTTGCTTGGCCCGGCTTGCTTGGCGGATCTGCTGGGTTGCCAGTCCGAGCCACTGCTGCCTGCGGTAGTGCAGCCATCTGCAGCATCAGAGCCGCTGCTTGCACTCATGCGATGCTTAGCGGCTTTTGCTTTTGGCTTCGCTGCTGTTGCTGCTGGTGGTGGTGCTGGTTTTTGCTGAAGGTCCAGGTCTGGTTTGCAGCGCTTGTTCTGGAGCAGCTGCTGCAAGCGCCTGAGGTCCATGGGATCTGCAAGTCCTTCACCATCATCATCATCATCTTCATGCTCAGCATCTTCCACGTCTGCATCTGCTCCAGCGCTGTCAGGCTCTTCCTCCCAAGCTTGTTGCCGGCTTCTCTTCCGCTTGGCTGCTGCTGCTGCAGTGGTCCGCGGCTTTCCCCTAGGAGCTGCCTGAGGCCTTGGCGCTGGAGGTGCAAGTGCACCTGCTGCTGCAGCTACTGTTGCTCTTGCTGCTCTTGGTTCTGCAGGACAGGGCCTGGGAGGTCTTGAAGTCGAGCCTGGTGCAATGCTGCCTGCAAATAAGCTTTGAAGTAGAGATGTCTGCTTGAAGCTGCTGCATGGGGGCTTCTGGGCCTCGTCTGCTGCATTTAGCATCCACTTGGCAGTCACTTGTCCTTCTGCGCCTGTGCTACCTAGCTCCAGACTTTTAAAGGGCGGCAAGCTCAGCCTGCTGCTCTTGTCCAGGGCCACATGCTGTAGGCTGCAGTGTGCTGTGGGCGCCAGTGCAGGATTTTCTTGTTTGCAGCTGCTGCCAGCTGTGGGTTCTGCTGCAGGGCCTCCAGGCTTGCAGCTCTTGCTTGCTGCAGTGATGCGCTTGCAGGGCCCATGCGCTGCTGCTGGGGTGCTGCTTGCTGGTTTGTGATCTGAAGATGGTCCAGGTGGGGGTTTGGGGGCTTGCAGCCCTGGCAAAGGTTTCAGCAGGAGGCTGCTGCTGGATGGCTGCCTTGGTTGCTGACCCTGGGGTGGTTCAAGTTTCAGCAGCAGCCTGCCAGCTGCAGATGCTGGGGCATCTTGATGCAAAGCTGCAACCCGCTTCAAAAGGTCAAGCTGTCTCTGCTTATCCATCCTGCATGGAAGGAATTGAACAACTGGGTCCACTGTGGCTGTACTTATGATTCGATTGTTGCTAGTATGACAGTTTGCTAAACTGTGCATGAACATCTGCTGCAGGTTCTATTGCGGGGTGTGGAAGCATACAGTGTCTCCAGGAGCCTCTTGGTCTTACAAGGCATGAGGTGGATTATCTCGAAGCATGCAAGACAGTGCACAGCCGGCCTCACCTTGTGGGGGAAACTGAATGGCTGCCAGATTGGAGAGCTGTTGTTAACGATCGATGTTTTGCTGTGTTCGGCTCCTAGTAGTATGGGGAATACCAGAAGATCACCACCATCAGACTAACACCTTTCAGCATGTTCACAACAGTTACTGGTAGATTTGTCTGGAACAGTTCTGTGTATCCCAACAGAGAGCTCCTACACACACCACAGTACAGGGTATCTAAGAGGTGATCCTGAATCATTTGAATCACAACGAATCTTAAGAGATATACCCGAAAGGCAATCGAGCGCAACTGCCCGGCCATGTCCAGCTCATTTGAACTGGACCACCCGTTGTACTTCACCCAGGCAGTACGGCCAACCTGCATGCCCGTTCCTGCAATCAAACCCCGCTTGTTGTGCTGGTTGGTGACCAAGTGCAAGCTCACACCGTGGAAATTGGACTCGCGATATGAGCACTCATCCCCTTTGGGAACTGCTAGAGGTTAGTCTACTGATCTGCGATCCACCAAGGGGAGCTCGGGCCTTAGAAGCGTTCCCAGTTCCTGACTATGTTCAGTGGCGAGTAATTGACGTGGTGATGCTGCAATCCCTTTCCGGGATCTTCGTACTCGTCATGTTTTGCTTGCAGGCCTTTGCTGGCACTGACGGCCACTATGTCCCGTCGTTGATATGGCCGGCGTGTGGGATTCCCGAATTACCATAGAGGAGCTACTAATGTCTACTCTGACTTCGCTCTGAATGAGAGTGAAGCTGATCGAGTGAGGTTACTTGGGTACTTGACACCAGGTCCGGCCTGCGGCACCAGGTTGTACACTCAGCGGCAGTAGCAGCAAAGCGGCCGCAGGTACAAACATCCAATAAAGACCTTAGGCCTTCATCTGCTGTTTACCTGAGCTACAGGGCAGGTAAAACACTACGTACCAACATACTGAATGCATGCACATTGACTTACCAGCTGCAGTGCCAGGAAGAGTTAGGTCGTCCTGGGCATGGCTCAGTTCTTCATTGCCATCGTCTTATGCCACTTCATACGCTCCTGTGGGTGTCATTTAAGTCACAGCCAGAAAATAGGAAGGGTAAATATATTGAAAGCGAGGTCCCTGCACACGGCTTCAAACTACTTGGCTTGCTGTTGACTGGGTCAAATACTAGTCAGCACACAGCAAGTCACACTAGGCCTGCCTGACATACATTGGGTAGCAAGGTATCAACAGTAGGCTGGTGGCAGCCAATATGAGACTCATGGACAAAGCTTTGAGTCTGCCTTTCGATCCTGAGTTGGCTCCTTGTGGCCCCCAGTGGCGCTGCCCCTACCGGCGCCCCACTAGATGGGGTCACCCGGTAGTAGTATGGTAACCCGGTTGCTTCATGTACCTGTTGATTGGCCTGGTGCTGTCTTGTCAGTGTACTATGCTTTTTAGCGGTCTCATAGCATGGTGCATGGGTGTTCATGATGTCCGAAGAGTTGCATCATGGCGCATCATCCTCTTTGTGTGGGGCCTGTTCATATTCATTCTGCTTTGTACAGGCAAGACTATTGTGATACACGGATCCACTAGACGGATCCAGGTTATGGTCTTTCTGTTTTGGTGGTCTGGAATCCATTAAAATCCATTGTTTTTGCATCCATCCGATGGTGTATTCAATGGTCGTTTCGACCTAGCAGCCCTTTGCGGTTGCCACACCTGAAATATTTGTAATGTTATGTCGAAGTTTACCCGTATTCTGTTCCACCTCGCTGCTCTTTGTGACAGCTTGAGGTGCGGGGCCTATGGCACTTATTGCTATGGTATATTATGAAATGTAATAATAATAATGTTATGTTATGATACGCCCTAAGGCAGTTTGGCTTGGCCTTCCGGTGGTGTTTGCTTCCTTGCCCACCAGAATATTGCGTGCAGACTTTGGGAACACTGCTACAATCTCAATGAAAGCCACACTGACTTTTCCGTACCACTTAGAGCATGATCCTCTCTCTTTGCCGGTCTGTTTGGGACCAACTTTGGCCTTTTCGACGTAGCTGCCTTGTGTGTTCTACCGTATTTGTCTGTTTCCAGCCCTCCACCTGGTTGGGTGGAATGGGGACAGTCACTGGTTCATATTGCTGTGCCCACTTGATTAGCTCATGATTGTGCCATCTAAACAGAGGCAAAGCTGTTTGATTTTGCCCATTCCGAACGCTTCCAACCACTCGGTACTAGTGTCACTTGGAGGACAGCAGAACGCCTGCATGATTACCTCCAACATGACCTTCAAGGTAACCTGGATAGCAATTCAGCTCACCCCCCAATTTTTTGGCACACCACAGCCCCTGAACGTATAAGACTTCCTGCATGTCTCCATGGAATTTAGGTTGGCTGCAGTGCACCGTACAACGACAAACAAAGCAGGTGGCAACACTGCCCACTTGGTTCTTGTTTCCATTCAGGACCAGTTGCAATTGTGCTCTGGCATGTTGTGAAGTTTGACCATTAAGAATGGTGTCACAGAGACATTGGGACGCTTCTGCCGGGCCAACTGCAATCCTGCCGCTTGCACATAAGCAAATCACGGTGTCCCAATCCTCTGTGCTAGGGTTCTGGACTACGGTAATGACTCTGGACCTTCAACAGCATCAGCAATGCATTCTCCTGTTCCCAATCCAGCGGTAAATTGCAGAACTGTGCTTCTTATCTGCAGTCTATGTTGGGCCCAATGGCTGCTGCCCTTGGCAGTTGCCATCACAGCAACTCGAGTCAAAACCACCACTCGAGCGTTCATGTCGCCGGGGGAGAACTGCTAGGGTTGATGGCAAGACTGCATTACTCTAATGATGCGGTGTGTTGGATTGCTTTGACCTGGCTGCATTGGTACAGCCACACGTTATAACGTTTATGTTTCTTTGTTTAATGGTTGCTACTTAGGGTTGCTGGAGAAACCAGCAACTTGGGTTCCAAGAAGGTGGGAAGCAGCATTGAGAGGCTGTAATGGCTACACATAAGAGACAGAAAGCAGCAGAGGAAAGCAACACTTTCCAATGCTGAGTGGACAAATGCTGCCACATGCCTGTGTATAAAAGAAGAAGCATAACTACATTTATGTCCAGCTGCTGCAACAGTACGCAGTCTCTATATATAGGAGAGTGCTGTTGCTTTGCATGCCCACAACGTGGCAATATCAACCACGAGATCCGAGGGTGCCTGTGGAATACAACGGCCTCACCTGGACATCCGCCAGGCAGCCTATTACCTGGGACCCGGGCTAAGTTCATTTGCGGAGGGACTGGTAGACGTCCCAATAAAGGTCTTGCCTGGCCGATCTCATAAGGTACGCCTCCTGCCAGGATGCATTTGTTGTCGGCCTACCAACAAGGGCTGTTGGCCCTTAGCAGTAGATCACTGCGCTGCCAGCGGTGCGAAAGGGACAGCGCCGCTCTGCATTCATGCTATTCAGATCTGACATTGTCTGGGTACATCCCAAATAGCAACTACCTGCTTCTCATGATCATGAAGACGGAGAGGGCCCTGAGATCACCACTTTCCAAGGCCGTCGCATCGAGGCCTTGACGCTTCTATGTATACCAGAGGGGGCCCCAGGTAGCGGGACCATGTGTTGATTACGCTCAAACAGACTTGGATGGGCCCTGACGGCGTGGTGAGGCACTGGCACGCGGCCCTGTGACTCCAGTGACGATGTGCGACTGTTCATCTGCTGGCTGCTGCATCAAGATTTGCCTAGCACAACGTGCTGCTCAGGGAGCTGGGTCCATATCCATCACACGTGCCTCTGTTTACGAACAATCAGCTGGTCACTGCTGGTTCTAGACAAACGGCTGGGGTGACCGCACATCCCGGAAAAAAGGGGGTTTCTCGCTTATGAGACAGCCGCTTTAAGGCTGAAAGCAGGAACATGCACTGTCCTTCGATGTCCCTAAATGGGCGTGTCAGCCTTCGTCATGGCCTTAGACCTTCTGCATTGTGTACACCACGTCCCCTTGTTCGCCGACCTAGTTGTGCATCCAAACCCTCATTTCGGACGCCGATCTCTCTTGGGCGAGAGTTGAGGGTACAATGCGCGGCAGACGTGCAGCAAAACGGTACCAATGGAGCCAGTGCACCGAAACAAACAGTTGCTTACCATGATGGCCTCCAGGTAGGAGGCCTTTGCGTTCAGTTTTCCTGGGACAACCGCTGTATTGTCTTCAATTCGGGGAATCTCGTTTTTCTGCAGACTGCACACACCGGAGAAGTTCCTTTCAAGAAGATATTGTGCGCGAATCGTGGAGAGATCGCCATCCGTGTGTTTCGGGCTGGTGCGGAGATGGGCCTGCGCACGGTGAGTTTTTGACTCCGTAGAGTCACATAGTATCTTGCCTGTTGTGCATTGGACTTCCTTTGATGAACCTTATAGATCGAGGTCGTACACCTTTGCAATCAGCAGCCGGAGCCTCCTTTGACTGTCCTCTCCAATGTTCACAGGTTGCCGTGTACAGCCCGGCAGATAAACTACAGCCACACCGCTACAATGCAGACGAAGCATACTGTGTTGGAACCCCCAACATGCCCCCAGTATCATGCTACCTTGACATCGAAGGCATTTTGAAGATTGCCAAAGATGCTGAGGTTGATGCAATTCACCCTGGCTATGGCTTTTTGTCAGAGAACACTACCTTTGCACGCCGCTGCGAGGAGGAGGGCATTGTGTTCATTGGGCCCAGGGCTGAAACCATAGAGGTAAGCTCAAGGCAGTAGTTGTGTGCAGCCCCATAAGTTCCAGCAGGCCCTGTTCCAGCAGGCCCTAGCCCATACTTTACCGTGCTGCAGATACTCAGCAAATGGCAGTCATGCACTGCCGTTGTCTTGCCTGCACCCCCTGCTGCACATCAAACAATTGTAGATTAAATCCTCGAGCCAGCAGCTATACTGACGTAGCCAGACCCACTCTTTTCTTTTAATCGTTAAATCTTACATCAAGTGCATGGGATTATGACTTTCGGCCTGTTCGCTATCATCAAATCCCTGCATGTGAAGGACATGCCAGTGTTTTCCATTTGCAGAATGCAGGTTAAAAGCATACAATAGTTAAATCTTTACTGAATGTAAATTGAGCAGGAGCTCTTGTTCAGCTCGCTGCAATGGCTAACCGCATCCCAAAGGCCCTGACCAACCCTTTCTGCTGACTGTTTCAACTACTGCAGGCTATGGGTGATAAGACAGCAGCCAGGCGTGCTGCTATTGCTTGTGGCGTGTCCATTGTTCCTGGTACCAACCAGGCTCTTAACTCTGCAGAGGAGGCAGTTGCCTTTGCAAAGGAAGCAGGTTACCCTGTTATTCTTAAGGCCAGCATGGGAGGTGGCGGCAGAGGCATGCGGGTGGTGCGCAATGGTGAGCTTAGGAAAGAAGCTGGAGTAGCAGCAGAGGATCTAGGAAGTGCTTAGAAGCAGCAGTTGCTGGAATGTGTGGGGTGCCATGCACAAGGGAGTTCCAGCAGTGTGACTGCTTGCAGTCATGAAGCAGTGATGCTGGCAGGAAAGGATAGGAGCTTGGTGAGCAGGACATATGGCATTAGAGGAAAGGAGAAGAGCGGGATGAGCAACAGCAGAGGGCTGGGCTCAACAAAACGAGCAGTGGGGAGGTGCAAATAGCAAGTCAGCTCTTCTGTTCCCAGGGTGACATTTGTACTTCGGAATTGGTACTTTGGAAAATGAATGAGTCCTTACAAATAAGATTGCTGTTGCAGCGTCTGGTATGAGGGGGTTGGTTAGCTGCTTGAGGCTGCTCGTCAGATCTTTCCTTAGAAGCATGAGGTTCCTGTGAGGAAACATGTGTTTGCAGGTGGAGGGATTGCAGGTACTGCCAGTACTGCTGACTGCTTTTCCTGAAAGCCTTGCTACCTTGCGTTTGCCAATCCTGCCTGTTTTGCCGCCTCTGCTTTGCCATGAAGGAAATGGAGAACTATTTTTGTTGTTTAGGCAACCTGATATGGAGAAATAGGTAATTAGTTAATGTAGTTGTACTTGCAGAGAGTTCACCTCGCTTGCTTCTGCTGCCTATGCTTCTTGCTGTGTCTGCAGACAACGAGATGGGTGAGCTATTTGCCCGTGCCAGCAATGAGGCTCGTTCAGCCTTTGGTGATGGCAGCATGTTCGTAGAGAAGTATGTAGAAGACCCCCGCCACATTGAGATCCAGATCTTTGCAGACTCCTACGGCAATGTAGTGCACCTATATGAGCGCGATTGCAGTGTTCAGAGGCGGCACCAGAAGGTTGTTGAGATTGCTCCGGCAC
The DNA here is from genome assembly GCA_963556185.1 of Pseudopediastrum boryanum. Classification (NCBI taxonomy): domain Eukaryota; kingdom Viridiplantae; phylum Chlorophyta; class Chlorophyceae; order Sphaeropleales; family Hydrodictyaceae; genus Pseudopediastrum; species Pseudopediastrum boryanum. Next base: position 5,657,189 of record OY744498.1, read on the forward strand.
CAAACCTTGACCAGAAGGTGAAGCAGGCGCTGTATGATGATGCAGTGAAGCTGGCCAAGCATGTGGGCTACAGGAATGCGGGTACTGTGGAGTTCATGGTGGACAAGTATGGGAAGCACTACTTCTTGGAGGTTAACCCTCGTGTGCAGGTGAGATTCGCCAATTGACCCATTGGCTCAGCTTCTCGGTGGGAATAGCTATGGGGTATAGCAGCAGCTCCAAGCAAGGACTGGATACAGAGAAGAGGACAGGTCTGCAGTTAGCGAAGGGCCAAGCATGGGAGGTTTGAGAGAGTGTTGGCATTGTGACTGGTCCCTTGTCTGCAGGGAAGGGTCAAGATGTAGGGAGAGAGCTGCAGCATCCAGTGGCAACAAGCATTGCATTCATGTTAGACACATCAAGGACTAAGCAGGGAAGGCTGAGGGGCAGCATTGTCAGTCTGGCTTAGCTTTTTTTGGCTGGTCTGCCATAGGCCTAGTTATTGGTATAATTGTGGCTGCATGCAAGGGGTGGGATACAACGAGGTAGATGCTGCTTGAAGAGAGGACAAAGCTCGACAGCTTTTAATGCGTAGCTGCTCAGCTTGGTTGAGAAACGGCCAATGCAAGAGCTAAACTTGCTATACCACAGTCGATAGCGAGACCGAATCGTCGTACCTGAATGCCGCTCCCAAAAGTTGCCAGCTGGCTCACCCTCCAGTTGTGATTGGGAAAGCATGAGTTGTAATTGCTGTATCTGCAAGCTGAGCGTTGGTCTGCATGCACACACAGCTCTTTGTTTAACATTCCTGCTGGCTAATAGGTCATCTGCTGCCTGCTAACCTACCCAAGCCGCTATTGCTAGCAATAGCTTGCCCTGAATCTGCACTCCAACACATATCATTATTGCTGCGGGGCTCTCTGCTACGGTCGGGAGGGTCCTTGGGGCATTATGCATTACTCAACACATATCTTTATGCTGTTGTCCTGCTAGGTGGAGCACACTGTGACTGAGGAGGTGACAGGGGTGGACATTGTACAGACCCAGATTAAGATTGCTGGAGGTGCCAGCCTGCGGGAGTTGGGCCTGGGCAGCCAGAGTGACGTGCCGGCACCTAAGGGTTACGCCATCCAGTGCCGGGTGACGTCAGAGGACCCAGAGCAGAACTTCCAGGTCAGCAGAGCTTCTGTTAGGTTTGGTGCAGCAAACATTTAATGACAGAGTAGTTTTAGTCTGTAAGATACATCCACTGCACACCGTGCGCAGCCGTGACCTGATTTCAGGACAGAGTAAAGCAATTACTGCTGGCGGTACTGCTGTGTAGCATGTGCTTCATTGCTTCTGTCATGGGGAAGGGGGTCTTGGCAATCAGAGGTACCTCATGTAATCTGAGGAGCTGCTTTCGACAGGGGATGGGGGACACCTGGGATTCAAGTGTAGTGACGGTTGTGGGGTAGGAAAGCCCCTGCCCTGTAGACCACTGTTTTGTCAAATCACCACTACTGACGTGCACACCTGTTGTTGTTGTGTTGCAGCCTGACAGTGGTCGTCTAGAGGCTTACCGTGTGCCTGGTGGTCCGGGCATCAGGCTGGACGGTGCGGTGACTGCCGGGAACGTTGTGAGCCGCTACTATGATAGCTTGCTGGCCAAGGTAATCGCCAGTGCGCCCACCTATGACAAGGCCATCCAGCGTATGGCGCGGGCTCTGCAGGAGTTCCAGGTACGTGTGGCGGAGGTGTGGGAAGGAGGAGAGGAAGAGCTACCGGCTTGTTTTTGGATATGGTATGGCTACAGTGGCATCGAATGGTAATAATTTAGGTATCATTTTGACCCATATCAGCCCGCTGTGTCTATGTTTTCCCTGCATTGCATTGCGTGGATGTTTAGCAGGCTCTGCTAGAGCGAGACTGAGTTGGTCTATGGACTATTGTTGGAATTTGGGCGATTAATTGATAATGAACCTAAGCTTTTGGAGCCGATTTCTGGGAAAGACTTTGTTGCAGGTCTTCCACTCTTTCAATACACAAGTGGAACACATTAATATTATACTAACAGTACATAATGGTTTCTTCGCTAAAAGTTCTGCATCATTGCCTTTTGTGGTTTTGGGAGGAGGGTTGTCTCAGTCTTAAGTTTTTGGTCCGCATGTCAGCAGCCTTGCAACCTTCACCATATATGTGTTACAACGGATGCTGCAGGTCCGTGGCATCAAGACCAACATCCCCTTCCTTGAGAATGTGCTGCGTCACCCAGACTTTGTGGCTGGTGCCCCCACCACCAGCTTCATTGAGCAGCACAGCAAGCAGCTCTTCAAGTTTGAGGGGCACACAAGCATCAGGAGCAACAAGCTGCTGCTGTACCTGGCTGACATGGTGAGGGGCATGGGAGGGAAGGCGCTGACTGCGTGGGTATGACCACAGTGCAATTCCACCGTTGGAAAGTGCACCTGTGTATTGACTTCTTTTGCCTGTCACTGCTAACTGGTGTAATCAGCATGTGTATTGAGAGGCAAATGAACTGAGGGTTATTGCAGTGCTGATTGGTATGCCTTCTGCTCCACTTATTAGGTGGGGTAGATTGTAGCTGCGCACTACTCCACTGTCAGTCAAATGCATGCAGTGGCAATTGGCCACTGGTGCCAGGGGTGGAGGTTATGTCACACTCAGTGAGCAAATGTAGTGAAATTACAGCAAAGAAGGGACTGGGCCAATGCTGACCACCTTATATCCCTTGAATATGGTGAGGCCACCACTTCTGTCCACTGCGCCATTCAAACGAGCGCGATCGCAGGTTTGGGTAGCTGATAGTGCTGAACACTTGAAGCTGGCTAGCAAAACATACTGCTCCTGCTGCATTGAACCCCCCCAGTGTTAACTGTGTCTAGTGTTATAGGATAAGGGCGAAGCTATGAGTGTTTGTGTGAGTTCTTGCCGGAAGAGTTAGTTCAACAGTTAAAAAAGAGCCCAATAGCTGACCTCCTCACGATTTCTAGTATGAAAATGCCCTCCGCGTTTGCTTGATCTGATGCAGGTTGTGAATGGAGCTAAGCACCCAGGTGCTGTTGGCCCCGCTCCCTCTAAGTTCAGTCCCCTGGAGCCAACCATCCCTCCTGAGCTGCTGGGCAAACCTCTTAAGGGCTGGAGGGATGTGTATGTAGAGAAGGGGCCCGATGCATGGGCCAAGGCAGTGAGGGCTCACCCTGGGGTACTGCTCACAGACACTACAATGTAAGAAGGGGTGCTGAGTTGAGGGTGTTGTTTGGTTGGCATTGGTTCTCTTCTCCTTTTCGGCAGGCTGCAGTCCGGCATGTTGCAGTCTGGCTTGTTTCAGGCTGCTGTCGTGGCAAGTCCCTTTTGTGGGAGCAATGCAGACGCCTAGTTGTTTGCGCAGGTTCGTGCAGGTTCTCTTGCATGCAGGTACAGACAGCTCCTGGTCATGGCTTGCATCTCTCCGCCTGGCCCCCTGCACCAAATAGTTCCTCCTGAACCCTCCAGCAGTGAGGGATTTCTGAGAGATAGGGGGTTTATGGTGGTGTGGGGTGGCCTCATGCTTATACCTGCATGGAGGTACTGGGTGCAAGTTGATTCAATAAGATAATCTATCTGCATACCTGCTTGTAGCAGATGCTCAAGTGCCGCTCGCAACACTCCACAAAGTGGGTTAAAATCTCCAAAATGAGATTCTGAAAGTCTGCATGACTGATGTGGTCCTTTCTGTCTTCGCTGCATCAAACCAGGCGTGACGCCCACCAGTCGCTACTGGCCACCCGCATGCGCACACACGACATGCTTAAGGCAGCAGATGCCACAGCCCGCATCCTGGCCCCAGCTGGCTCCCTGGAGATGTGGGGAGGTGCTACTTTTGATGTTGCTCTGCGCTTCCTGCACGAATGCCCCTGGAGGAGGTTGGAGCAGCTGAGGGAGCACATCCCTAACATCCCATTCCAGGTGAGGCCTTTGCATCTAGCCTCAGCTTGTGCATTGGCAAGTCCACCATCAAACCTTGGCATTTAGCTTCAGTTTGTATCTATGGCCTGGGTCGTTTGCATCTACCCTCAGCTGGTGCGTTGGCAAGTCGACTGTCGGTTTTGCCTCGTGGTTGTGGACGGGAGGCTTGTGTCTATGGCCTTGGATCCTGGCCATTGGCGTAGCAGGTTTTGCGTTTTGATTGATAGAGGTGAGGCCTTGGGTCCACATGGCCCCTTCTCATGATAAGTAGGGTGTACGCATGCACATGGGCATGAGTGGAAATGGTGGTGGTCTGTGTTATCCAGACAACAAGCCTGCGGCTGAGGGTTGAAAAGGACGAATAAATGCAAGAGCTAAACCACCATCCGAAAGGCGAGGGTTGGCATGGCACTAGGTTTAGGGTTTTGCCCTTGGAGCTGACTGGGGTGGGATCCCGGCGAGCAGCTAAGTGTATGGATTGTAAAGCTTCAAGCGGAGGCATCATTACAGCTGCAACAACTTGGGAAGCTTGAAACTGCACACGCTTATGGCAGTGCCTGTCCATGCTGCCGAAACAGGTTCTCCTTAACAGCAAAATGCATGACACTGCCATTGATGTGCTGCCTGATAGCATGGTGCTCGGCTGGTGTCTGGATGTGCCGCTTTTGACTGTGGTCTCTTTGGGGCAATGCCTGGTGTCTAAAGTATTGCCACCTAGCACTGTGTGTACAAGTAAGTTCATTATGAAGTGACCATGCTTCTATTGTCGGCCAACCTGCTTATTCGGCCCCTGAATTTCTCCCAGTCCCTGCTGTGCCGAGTCTTGTCCTCATTTGTGCAGTTTTGCAAGATGGAAAAAAAGGAGAAGGGAAGGTGGAACGGACACTTGAAGGAGAGGAGCTGTGCATTCCCCTGACTGCTGTATCACTGCCATTGTTTTTCTGCAGATGCTGCTGCGTGGTGCCAATGCTGTTGGCTACACCTCCTACCCAGACAATGTAGTGCGTGCGTTCTGTAAGGAAGCCAAGGTGGCTGGTGTGGACATCTTCCGTATCTTTGACTCTCTCAACTACCTGGACAACCTCAAGTTCGGCATTGATGCTGTGACAGCAGCAGGCGGCATTGCAGAGGGGACCATCTGTTACACCGGTGACCTCACAGATCCCCACAGGGACAAGGTGGGTGGCCGTGGCTAGGATTAAAGTACAAACTGGGTAACCTCGATGCTGGGGTTCCTGCAGTGAGAGCAGGCGCCCATTGCGGAGAGCATAGTATATACCGTACACATCCCGACATGGACAAGCTGGGTGGAGCAGGGCGATGATCAAGGTGTAAATCGATAATATCAGGGCCTGCTCTTCCTTTAAAGCAACTGGCAGGACATGATATTTTCAGTATGAAAATGTGGCACCGTTTGGAGGTCTTGTTGTGGGGCGGTGCCCGTTTTTATAGGGGAGCGCTGTTCCTTTGTCTCATACCGCTGTTTCACTTCCGTAAAATTTAGTGGGAAAAGGATCCATATCTTCTTCTGTGCTAATAGATGTACTACTTTGTCCAAACCGTGGTGCAGTACAACCCGGACTGTCACAAAGACTTAGCTGACAACTGATAGACCAGAGACTCCTCAACCTAGGCAAGATATGTGTCTACCGTATGTTACTCATCATTACTTCTGGTTGCGTACTGAAGACATTGTAGATTGTTACTCCCCGCTGAAGTTGTATCAGCTGAGGTGCCGGGCCTATGGCAATATTGCTGTGGTATATAATGAAACGTAACCATACCCAACACCCAAAGGTGACTCCATTCTACCGTTTGGTTCTGGCACTGACTCTTTGTAGTTTTGTGTAGAAAGCTGCTTGATCGTCATGTCCCTGTACTGCCTCCTTGCTTTTGTTCTGCAGTACAATTTGGACTACTACATGGACCTTGCCGAACAGCTTGTGGACCATGGCGTGCACACCCTAGGCATCAAAGACATGGCAGGCCTGCTAAAACCCCGTGCTGCCACCACGTTAATTGGATCCCTGAGGGAGCGCTTCCCAGATCTTGTGATTCACGTGCATACGCATGACAGCGCAGGCACTGGTGTGGCAACGCAGATTGCAGCAGCAGAGGCTGGGGCAGACATTGTTGACTGTGCCATAGACAGCATGAGTGGTCTGACCAGCCAGCCAAATATGGGAGCTATTGTCAACGCCTTGGCAGGTGAGCGGGCAGCTCCTTGGCATCCTGGAGATCCTGGGGTAGGAGGAGGGTGCATGAGAAAGTATTTTGCGTTAGAGGGTCCCTCTTTGAAAGCCTAGCTGCGGAAGGCTTTGCACCACATTGCTACAACCCCTGCTAGAAACTGGTAGCAGCAGGTTGTTTTGCACCAGAGCTGAACTCGGTCATGCCGTCTTAAGGGTGAGGGCCTTGCCTGTCTCAGAGCAGAGTCAGTCTGCTGATACTGCATCAATTGGGATACTTTGGGGGCCATGGTGCGAAGCATGGGTTGCCTGTTCTGTGGACACATCTCTTCGTGGCACCCATCTATCCTACGGTGTCCATGCCAGCAGACGGCTTCGTAGCCTTTAATGTGGTTGTTTTAATGGTTTGACCTCAAGTAACCTGCCACTCTCATCTCTGGTTTGAATCTTGCAGCACACATTTCTTGCACCAGAGGCATCGTACATCCCTTCATCATTGCTGCATGGCTTTCAAACCTACTAAGGGGCGTACCCAAGAGGACCTTCTTCTCACGCCCTCGGCTCACTGTTCCTCTCTTCTCCAGGCACTCCCCTGGACACTGGTATTGACCCCAAGCATCTGTTAGACCTGAGCAACTTCTGGGAGTCCACCCGTGACCTCTACTCCCCCTTCGAGTCCAACATGCGCTACAGCAGCAGTGATGTATACTACCATGAGATGCCTGGCGGGCAGTACACCAACCTCAAGTTCCAGGCAGCTTCCTTGGGGTTGGGTGAGAGCTGGCACAAAGTTCAAAAGGCGTATGCAGCTGCGAACAGGGCACTGGGGGATATTGTGAAGGTCACGCCGAGTAGTAAGGTGGTGGGTGATCTGGCGCAGTTCATGGTTCAGAATGATCTGGATGAACATTCGCTGGTGGAGAGGGCGGAAACACTGAGCTTCCCTGGAAGTGTGGTGGAGTTCATGCAGGTGGGGCGGGGGGTCTAAGGGAAGGCTGTTTCTGGGGTGGAGGCGGGTCAGGGGAGGGGGATGGAGGGTGGGCTGGGTTTGAAGGGACATGCTCTGAGGTGTATGGGTTGGGTTGTATTATACTTTGTGCAATTGAGGTGTGGGGGTATGGAAGGGGCAGAGAGAGAGAAGATTGTCCTTGCATCCCTGTGTTATGCTCGCCTCAGCACAAGGGGTGGTTATGCTTAACGGGGCTGCGGGATGGTCATAGCAGTGTTGAGTGCAAGGGAAGTTGTAGATGTACTAAGGAAGCGTTGCAGCAGGAGGAAGGGATGGCAAGTGCCCTGTGTCCTGTGCAGGTTGAGGAGACGTGCATCTAGGGCTGAGAACCATAGAGCAATGTTGGTGTGTTCAGGGGTGTCCTGATTTCGCTTGTAGTGTGCCATATGATGGCTTGGTGCTGTAGCACCTGTATGTGTTATGATCCTCAAGTACCTGTACTCTTACAATCACGATTTACCAGTAGCGATGGTCCCTGATGTGGCTGAGATTTAGTTGCGTGTGCTCAGAAGCCCACAACTATGCCCGGCCAGCCTCAGTAGTGGCCATCGAGTAGGGAAGTGGGGTTGGATCCTGATCCGTTCAGCCTTCTTTATACACCTGCCTTCTCTGCAGCCACACATTAAGATTTCGTTGTTTGCAATGCGACTAACCCTTACTCCTGTGCTGTGCTACTTCAGGGTTACATTGGCTTCCCAGCTGGTGGTTTCCCGGAGCCCCTGCGCTCCCGCATCCTGAAGGGCAAGCCCATGATTGAGGGTCGCCCTGGTGCCAGCCTGGAGCCACTCAACTTGGAGAGCATGGAGTACAGGCTGAAGGACAAGTATGGCAAGTATGCCATCAGCAAGAAAGATGTGCTGTCTGCAGCTATGTACCCCAAGGTGGGCGATGATGGGTCGGGAGGGTGGGGTGTTGAGGAAAGGGAGGGTCTCGATGTGGGTTGGGAGGGGTGTGTGTCGAAGTAAGGCTGTTTCTGGGTTAAGAAGGTGGAGCTGGGCCAGAAGGGCGAGCTTGGAAGGAAGGGGGCCGGCGAAGTGAGTCAGTTGCATGGGCTGGTTTTCTGGGACCAATGGCAAGGTTATGTTATAGGTAATGGCGATCCTTGGGGTGCATTTCCGGTCACTTTGGTGAACACCTCGCTAGCTGAGGCTTGGCTGATTCTTTTTGGTACTCCAGTGGGGCATGCTGTCAGCAGCTATGCATCCTGAGGTGTGGTGGTGGCTAAGAGGGAGCGCTCTTTGCAATGGTTGAAAGGAGGCAGCTGATTTGCAGGACAACTTTTTCCTAGGCCAGCCGTGGACAGTGATGTACGTTCGCAGAAGGTGGTGGGGGACTGGTATAGAAGCCCTCTGGACCTGTAAGAAGCGGTATGTGCATTCAATGTACTCATCCTTGTGTAGTGTTGCGTGATGTCTTTTGGACCAAGCCCTGGGCTTCTTGCACAGTAAGCACAGACAATGCTTGCACAGTAAGCTGGAGTTTGTGATGGCATTTGGGCCATGTCACTCATGCCGGTCGCTCTTCCCTACAGGTGTTTGAGGAGTACATGGACCATGCAATCCGCTACAGTGACCTCATTGAGAAGCTGCCTACTCGCGCCTTCTTGGTGCCGCTAGCAGAAGATGAGGAGCTGGAGATTGAGCTGGCAAAGGTAGGGGGCGCAGCAGCAAGGCTTTAGCACTGATCTCTGGTTCTGGGGAGAGAGAGATACGCGAGAAGACCGTGTATTGTTCTCCAGCGTGGGGTTGTGGGAAGGGTTCCTTGGTGTTCTCTGGTTCTGCTCCTTGGTCAATTGGACCAGTCTGCTTTCCAGCAAACTGGCTAGTCATCTGGAGCCATATGCCGGGTCGATAGGACAGTTACAGTACTCGTACAGGGTTGATAGAGGAGCCATTAGGTCAAACGCAAGCCGTCACATGGCTGAGGACCTGATGGTGCTTACGAATGTCCATCATTGTGCCTGCTCTACTGATGTGGGCTAAGGTGTGGAATGCTCTGTGTAGGAACCAGCTTTCTGAGTGGTCCTCGGCATGGCTTCAACACCGTCGGGGGTTGCACTGGAGGTGGTGAATGCTCTAATGTCGTACTGAAGTTCAAGACAGGGTTCACCACTGTAGTTACCAGCTGTGCAGCTAGGGGTTAGGACGTTAACATTAGTCAACAGCTCAGCAGTTGTAGAGCTGCCAGTGTGCTGTGTAAGGCTGCCTTGGATGGCCGCCGGTCAGGGTGACAACAATGATAGAAACCAAACAATAAGGTGTGGCAACTGCAAAAGGCTGCTAGGCCGAAAGGACCAAACACAGCTGTCAGCATGTGCGAGAGAAAGAGAGAGCTACGCAAAAATTTCAGGTGAAGCTGGGCAGCAATCTTGGTGGTTGTTACTTTGTGGCACTGCAGGGTGTGTCCACGCACATCAAGCTGAAGGCAGCTGGTGAGCTCCAGGCTTCAGGGCGTCGTGAGGTGTTCTTTGAAGCCAATGGTGTGCCCCGTGTGGTGGAGGTCATGGACACTCGCAATGCAGAGGGACTGGCTAAGAAGGCCATCAGGGAGAAGGTGAGCAGGGGAACGGAGGGTGGTTAGTGTAATATTGTGCGTGCTTGGGGCTGTTGGCCTGGTGGGGGAAGGGAGAGGGGGCGCTAGAGGTTGGGTACGAGTGATCAAAGCAGGGGAAAGTGTGGATGAGAAAAGGAGGAGACCCTCGTGCAGTACTGGAGGCGAGGAAACCAGCATGCAGCAAAGAAGGCGAGCTGTTGTTCACATATAGCAGCTAACAGAACAACGGCGATGCAGTGTGTCACGGCATGATAATGGGACTAAACCTGACGCCAGGAGCTTCTGTCGAGCCTTTTTTATTTACATATGGACTTGGCAGCATGGTAGTAAAGGGTATAGAGGCTCTTATGGTTTGTCGTTGAGCTTCATCTGACGTGTGATCAATTTGTTCAGCTGGAGATGCAAGGTCCCAAGAATGCCAAGCCTTGGAGATCATGCACTAACTCCTCAAACAGAATCCTGTGTCTGACAACTGTTGACCTGACTTGGTCGATAGATGGTTCCAGGCCACAGAGATTGGCTGACGGGACTGCCTTGGCGGTTGGCCTTTTTTGTATGTATGTGCATTACACACACACATCTGGACACAGATATCAAACACCCTGAGTATGATGTTTTGTTCTTGTGTTTGCAGGCTGAAACAGCAGTTCTGGGAAGCGTGGGTGCTCCCATGGCTGGCTCTGTTATCGAGGTCACCGTGAAGACTGGTCAAGCAGTACACGCTGGGCAGCAGCTTGTGGTCATGAGCGCAATGAAGATGGAGACTGCAGTATGTGCGCCAGTAGCAGGTGTTGTCACTCAGGTCGCATGTGACCAGGGTGACAACCTAGAGGCGGGTGACCTTGTGGTGTACATTGATACCTCTGTACCAGTGGCCCTTAACAGCACAGACGTGGACCCCTTGGGGTCGCAGTTGGATGTGCAGCTGTCCCCCGAGGCGAGGGCGCAAATTGCGGCAGCAGTGGCAGAGGGCAGCGGTAGCAGTAATGGGGCGAATGGGGCCACCGTGCAGCAGCAGCAGACAGCAGGCTCTAGTGCACAGTGATGTGACTGTGGTTCTAGCTGTAGCAAGGTGGTAGGGAGATGTGGATGGCAGCAGGATTCATCCAGCAAGTCTCCTGGGAAGTTTAAGCCGGATGTACGGGAGCTCATTTCTGAGCGGGATGGTAGCCAGGGGCACTGTTTGGAGCCATTGAGGAGGGTCGGATGGGGATGTTGTGTACCAGCAGCAGCAGCCGGCCTGCTTTGCTCCGCAGCGAGTAGATGGTGATGCAGCTGTAGCAGTGTGGTAGGGAGATGTGGACGGCAGCAGGGTCAATCGAGTGAGTCTCCTGGGAAGTTCAAGCTGGATGGACTTGAGCTTAGCATTTCTGAGGGAGATGGTAGCCAGGGATGCTCCCTTGGAGCAGCCGAGGATGGTGGGATAGAGATGCCGTGCACCAGCAACAGCAGCGGCATGCTTTGGTCCGGAGTGAGGTGACACTGGTTGCAGCTGCAGCAGTGGCCATGGGGCGAGGGCAGGTGTCCAATGGGCCCATTCAGCGAGTTGTAAGGCTGTGCAGCGGTCTTTGAGCTGGTGGATGTGCTGGGACAAGATGTTATTCTAGGCAAAATGGTATCCTGGTCCCCCTTTTTTGAGTAGTCCATTTTGTTGGGAAGGGCAGGTGGCTGCAGTAGGGGCCGTTGTGGGAGCAGGGATATGCGGGTGGGGGCACCATGGAAATGCAGTGGCTGCGTCGACTTTAATTGCTGGATTCAAGATATACAAGCAGGATGCAGACAGCAAGAGGGCCCAAAAAAGAAGTTCCAGCAACTTCTTTTTTGGGCCCTTTTGCTGTATCCAAACTGTTTGGCTTGAGTGCACTGCACCAGATGCCAGTGTGCGTGGTGTGCCAGCTAATACCATGTGCAGCAGCAGCAGCAGAGATGGTGGCTGGACTTGGCGCCACTGCTGGAGAGGAGTAGGTGGGTGGGGACGTTGATGGAGCTGCAGTAGTGCAGCAGCAGCAGAAAGGTTGGTTGGAGAGGGGGCCAGTGGCAACATGGATGAGGATGCGGTAAAGCTGCACGTGCCCAGCAGCAAACGAGCAGGGGAATTGTTCATAGGACTTCAAGTTGGTGAGTTGATGGCTCTGAAGCGATAGGGTGATGAGAGCAGCAGTGGTGGGGCTTAACACTCTGGCTGTAGTCTGTGCATTACCAGGAGCTGGGCTTCTTAAGCGTGCTGTACATAGTCTGTGTAAGACTTAGGGGTAGCTTGAGGGTCTCAGAACTTAAAGAGAGGTTGTTTCTGGGAGGGGTATGTACTGAGAAGTATGAAGTAGTATGTGTTGAGGTGCATGTCATTGGTTGTTTGCAGTACGAGTATGGCTCCTGTTCTTTTTACTTCCTTTTTGTCCTAGCATGCAGCAGTTTTTGTTTCATTTCTGCGTGTTGATTACAGTGCAGCGTTGTTTGGGAACCTACCCCATGGTGTGGGATGTATGGCATCAGGATGGCTGGCGTAACTGACAAAGATAGCTATCTATATTGAAGCTATACCTGAGTGGTATCGGTGGTTTTGGTGTGTCTGGATATTCCAAGGCTAATTCTGCTTCTGTATTCATGGGCTGCAAGCACTGTCTATGTATTGCTTGTTAGCAGCAAGGTTGGAGCTATAGACGGCTCACAGCAGTGGTTGAGAAGGAATAGGAGCAAATTTCATAACACCAAGGTCTAGTCTATGATGTTATGTTGGAGCTAATTATGCAGGCGGTCTGCTGTCCTCCATGGCACAGCCAAATGTGCGATTGAGTAGGTATTCTGGAACTTGTTATGCAGGCAGGATGTGCTGAAAGTGTGTCCCTTTGACAGTGAGCATGTGGGGCACCCAGCTCCAACTGTCAGAGAAGTGGAAGTACACGGGTGTGCTGCATAACACCCATGGACCAGCCATCCACCGCTTTGGATTTCGTGTGAGTATTCGAGTTTCGGGCAGTAATTGAAAGGGCGTGTCTCTCCAATCAGAGATCATTGCAGCCCATCCTGGGGCTAACTGGTGAAATGTGAAGTAAGTTCTGGCTGAGGCCATTTGTGTGAGTGGGGTTTCTGCCATGGTGTGCAAAGGACGGACTGAAGTTATGGCAGGTGTCGGTCCATCCTGCTGGTCTCTGTATGGCATGTGTAGGCAACTGTCAGAGGGCCAGTGAGTAAGCAGACGGCCACTACTTGCCACTACTACTCTTGACTTGCCGGTCTGGACGGTCTGTTGGTTCAACATCGATGCCGTTATAGTATTTAAACCCTGTGGTGATAGTTATGTTGGAGCTAATTATTAGTCGTTCTGCTGTCCTCGTAGCCCGGTATCCCCATTGTCCTGGCAACGGATGGAGTCGCCATGTTCGATGGATACCAATGGAAGCAAATTGGGCTTTGCCCTCACTCAGCATGCCGCAAACCCGTATGGCTATCAGACCTGGTAACTTGACATGGAAGATAGTCATAGTCTGTTATGAGCTTCCTGATGCACGTCGGTGCTCGCCCGAGACATGCCATGTGTGCCTCGCCCGCCAATGTGTTAAAACTAAGTGAGCTGATCGTGGTTGCGTATAGGGAATGCCATTACATCGATATTTGGCTAATCGGTGCCGTAGTAGTTATGCCGGCATTGGGCTGTCAACTGAAAGCGGGCAGCCCAAAAAGGCGACCGGTCGTCCAGTCCATCAGTCTCGGAGGTTGGGTCAACATAGGTTTAACGGCAGGGTAGAGTGATGCGACAGTCCATCAGTCTCGGCCATCTTTAGTTGACACTCCTTTGGTTAGAAAAGAAGTGACTTTACAGGGACTCCGAGCCTGGGCCTGCTGTGATGCCGAGTAGAGTAAGAACGGGTCCTGACAGAATTAAGCGGTGCTGGTGTTCTTTGATGTAGATGACCCTTGGCACCGTGCCTAGCCAGTACTAGACCTCCTTCTCATACTTTCGAACACCAGTCAAACACCCTTGTGAATAATGATATGTGATTGCCTGGCTGCTGCTGCTGCTCCCGCCACCGCAAGACTGCCCAGCCGCGTTGCTTGGCTGTCAGCCAAATGAAAGGATGAGTTACCCATCGCATACACAATAAAGAGTATACAAGCTGCTGTGTCCACTTGCAAATGAAAGGGTGCTTAGGTATTATACTTATACACACTGGAACTATGTCTAACTGACGCTTTATGTGATAAATGCACCCACACACCCACAAACTGAATACCAGATTACCAACTAGCCCAAATGACTTGTGAGAGGTAGGGCGGCATCCCTTGGAGCCAATGAAGGCTTATAGAGCCAAAACCAAAGAGTTGACATACAGAAAACCACCCGACAATGAAACGACTACCAACGTCAACTTCAACTCGGTCACTTTCCACCTCAAGTCACAGAAAACGCAAATAATCAGAGTGAACATATTGAGTGTATAGTATGGTATGCCTGGCTCAACCGTTGCCATCAGAAGAGACCATGCCCACAGGGGGTAGTCATAAAAATGCCTACTGAGATCTGGCTTTTCCTCCCATAACTGCATTCATGCATTCAGACACAAGCCTTGCCACACGTGACGTGGAGTTAATATCATAAGCCAAACCATGAGCCATCTGGGGCCCACATATGAGTACAAAGCAGCAGACTTCCACGGTAGCATTTATGTCAGCTGACAGCAGCTTCCATGGCTGATGGGGATGCACCTACCAGGAGCCAGCTCCCACCTCGGACTAGCTTATCCCCCCAACAAGATCTTAAACCCGCTGAAGGGGGTCAGCAGAAGACTCGAGACTTGGCCTGAACAAGGCAGAGACAAGTGAGGGCATCCAATGTCCACAAGAACACTCTGGGACGGCAGATGTCTTCAACCACATGTTGCAGCGACAGCGCAAACGTTTGATGTGGTCTCATCTCATACCAAAGCAGAGAGACCAATCTGCTACACTGGAATGCCTTTCCCCTTGGCCTGCTGCACGACACTCCCAAACACTTTCTAGTAGAAGCATAACTCACGGATCTATGGTACCAAGAGAGGCATGACCTCATTCACTTGCATCAACAGCACTTCATCTTTTGATGTATTCCAGCCTTTCACTCAAACACCTGCCATTCATCTTCACTGCTTAAAGCACAACATATGAGTTTACGATCAGTTAGGTACCACCGGGATTAGTCAAGCATTTTAACTTCCTGACAGGGGTCATAATCCCTACATTGCAAAAAAAACTCCTTCAGGGCAACCAGCTTGAGTCTGACCAACACAACCATCCTGTCTGCCTACAATATCAATTGAAGCTCAGAACCAAACAGAATTCTCATAATGTAAACGACTACTGATATAACCTGCAAAGTGTCTGATTTGGATCTGACGTTCCTAAACAGTGTGCAGCTGCTGAGTTGTAATGGGTCTTTGGAAGAGGGTACACTGGCCATAGAACTCCTGCGAGACAACCATACTGTGTTCCTTGCTTATCCTTCAGCAGCCTTGGCACGATTCTCAACACCACCCCATATAAACTGAATACGGCTCTTTGAATGCCACCAGTTTAGTAAAGTCTTCGAGCGCAGCTACCAAGGCGTAACCACCTGTGCAAAACAGTATGCATGCCAGCACTTTTAGGCATGCATATTCACCTTAATCTTGGGCACTTTCCAGCAGCCTGTTTACTTCCATGGGTCCGACTCACAACTTGCTTCCATATCATATGAAGCCACTGAAATTGCCTTTGTTTGCCCCTGTGGTTATGCAGCCAGAACTAAAAAACCTCCTTTTGAACATTGCCGGCTGACAATCACTATGACTCACAACCCTTGAAGAGGGGGACCCCTATGTGTCGAAGGCTTTGACAGCCAAATGGGCGTTCAATCTTTTGTACAGCCCTTCTACCAACTTCCCACGAGGGGTTCTAAGTAAGGTATTAGAGTACTTACTGACACCTATTTAGAACCCCTGCTTGCCACATACCATATCAAGGAAGCAGCCTGGTCAACGTTGGAATGGCCGGACCATCCCTCCACTCTATGAGTGGCTGCTCACTGTGCCATTGACTCATTTAATCCAGCATGACATCACAGTGACAAACAGCAGACTAGGCCCTCAGGGGACCACAACAAAGGATTCACCCCAACACTGCACGGCTGATCTTTTGCACAATAGTGTTTTGAACATGTCTGCAGCTAGTGGGGCCGGCTCAGCTTGGTCCTCGATTCACAATCTGCATGGACTGAGCTCTCAAGTCACTCCTGACTCTCCCAGATTTCCCCTGACCCTCCCATCTGTTTGGGCAGGTCTCTAAACCTGGGCAACCCATCATGAATGGCTGCTAGCAATGCCGGGTCGCCACAGGAGTCGCAGTTGCCATGGCACGTGGGCTTGAAAGGCATTTTGGGAAAGATGTTTGCAGAAGAGGTGTACACCCCCACCCAGTCCTCAGGCTGGTTAAAGGTTGCGATGACGTGGGTGTCGCAGGTCTTGCAGAAGAGCCTGTTCACCCCAGGCGTCACGTTATATTTGCCGAGGTTGTCTGCCCCTGCTACGATGGTCATGCCACAGGGTCCCTCGATCACCTGGAGACAAGTGTGTGTGTTTTCAACGTCTCTTCACCAAGTTTCGGCTTCACATGCATACTGCTGACGTATTTGCTCCCTGTGGGGCTGATTCCCGTGGGCTTGCTTGTGCTTTGAACACGAGGTTGCGAGCCTTGAGAGGTTTCGGCATCCGGGTTTTTTCTTTCAAGCCACTCACTATAAGCCCAAGCGGATGAAGCCAATAGAATGCAAGCACGAGTGGGGTACTGGCCAAAGCAGATAGGATCCTGATCCGTTCTAGGACTAACCTTATCAGGCTTCCTTGGATATCCGAGGCTATGACGGATGAAGCTTGAACTGCATCCAGCACAAGCATTGCACCAGCAGTAAGCATTGTACAAAGGTCCGCCCCAGGCCAAGAGCCTGACGGTGCCGCAGGAACACGCCCCCTCGTATTGCTTGGAGTCATCAGCCATTTCTTAGGATCGGCACTGTCACAACATTATTTGCACCACAAGTACCAGAAGGAGTGTCGTAATATAGTCATCCAAGGATGCTCTGGGTATACGAGGGTAAGTTAAAGGGTCCTTCACCTGCCTGGCCCAAAGCGGCATCCCTACAGCGGGGTTCCGCTTGGGGTCGGTTATGATATATAATGAGTAGTGAGTTCCCGGTGTGAATTATTCGTCAAACGTTGTCCTGACCTCTCTCGAAAACCCATATGCTGCCTTGTGGTCCGTTTTAACAATGTCATACTGTAGCTGCCTCCTTCGGGGTCGCATCCAGCGGAGCATCCAACGGAGCAACTTCAGCGGTCGCATCCCCGGTTCGGAAGAGCAATTTGGCTCGTACTGTCGTCTCCCTTTCGCGGCATCTAACATTAACTACTATCAAACCAGCTGCAAACCATGAGATTGGCTTCGTGCGCGATCTTTTCACACTCACGCGGCTGCAGCGATCTTTCGGCACTTCTGAAGCGCAGGAACTCGCACACAAGTACAATGAAATCAGAGCTGCCACCAGATGCCGAGCACAATATGGGTAGTTTGCCTATGTAACTATCCTTCTGAGAGGAACTGCATCGAGCCTATAGCTGCTGCATGCCCCCACACTGGATGATGGTAGTGGTCACAAAACCCAAGCTGCTTGATTGTCAATGAGCGCGCATAAATGTCTTGATGGCAGATACTACTGAATCCCATGCAGTCTGCACAGAACACAAGGAACCACTAGTAAGCAACATGTGCAGGGATGCACCAACCCACAATTGAGCGGCAATTTCATACCTCTGGCCTACACAGTGGTGTCCAGCTCCACACCCGATGGGCGGGAAAGCAGGACATGCGACAGCCCAGGAGGATACTACTACCACCTCCTTCAATGTGTTGGCAGTCTCAAAACACCAAATTAAAAAGCAAGCAAGCCATTTTCAGGCAAACACACTGCACAACCTATATCCTATACACGACCATACAAAGAAGAATGTATTGCAGCTTCCGCAGAACCATACACCCAGCAGGAGCCCTTAAAGGGCGTATCATGTGACTGACTCCCCTGCTGAGTCCTGAAACAGGACCCACATGTCTTTCTTCCCTGCAGCATCTCAACCAAAGAAATATTTCTGGATCTGATCCAGGGTAGGTAACAAACAAACAAACAAACATTTAAGGTGCGGCAACCGCAAAGGGCTGCTAGGTCGAAACGACCAAACACACCATCAGGTAACGTCTCTAGCAGAGCAAAGCAGCTAGCTTTGTGAAACACTTGATGTAGCTGAAGCACTCCAAGAAGCCCACTTAAGCAGCTGCAGATGGTTGCAACCTACCCTTCACTGCACCTACCCCCTGACTTACAGAAAACCCACGCATGCACCGCTGGACCTGTGCAATTTCACCAAGCATTATTACAAAAAACACCAGATGGGGAACTCAAGCTCTTGCGCCTGCACTAAGCCATAGGGTACAAGTAGAGCACATGCAAAACACATTCCTGGACTAGAGAGCAGCAGGCACCACCAAACACAGCAGTTGCCATCAGCCTTGCCTTCTGCACATGGTCACGGAGTCTGGTTGGCATATGACACAACCACCTCGTAAGATTTAGCGATCAATTAGAACGCAAGCCAATCAACCATGCCGACTGGCCAAACCAACCCAGACCATAAACACAAGGCTCCTGATCACAATCACGAAGCCACACAACCGATGGTGGACTTGCCCACACACAAGCTGAGGCTAGATGCAACCAAGCGCGCACACCAAGGGGGACAAACAACTGGACCCCTAAAATCCAACACCTGCATTATTTCCATCACACATGGGTGGTGGGGAGGCAGCAGGATCATGCAACACCCTAGTAGGGGCTGGATTTATGATCTTTAAAAGTACCCTCATTCAAAGTGAATTCAGGGTAAACTACACATGGGGAAGCAACATATGGCAGCCCCAGTCCTAACATGTGCATGTATATGGTTATTGCGGATCCATGGGGGGCCCTTGCCATCATACTGTGCTGCTTCAGTGTGCTGGTGATCATTGACATATGTTACCATGGCACCGAGTGGCCACTAGCAGCGGAACTCAGCCATACTTCCAAAACGCCAAACGCCAAACACCAATTTATGACTTAAACACCAAACGCCAAGTGAGTACTTCTAAAGCCTGATTTGTGAATGGCTGCTGCAGCGCTGCTTTGTTCTGCCACAGCCGCAACTTTGGATGGTTGGCTGTCAGCAAATGGATGTTGGGGGCATCTCAACCTGAGCACAGCTTTGTTACTGATGGGCTTCAATCAGGCGCCATCCAGCCCCCAGCTGGTCGCCTTAGTCTCAACATGAATTTAACCCTTTCAAGGGGGTGAGCGTGAAGCTTGCTTGGCGTCAGATAGGCAGAGACCTTATACTAACATCCGTACAACAACAGCAATGATGATGATATCTGTCTTCAAATCTGGGCCTGCACTGGAGGGGCCTGAAATGTTGGTGCTGTCCATCTTATACTGATCTGCTGAATGCCTCTTGCCTCACCCTGGTACACACCATTCAACATACTTTCTAGTAGCAGCATAACACATGACTCCAACTGGTAACCTGAAGCTTGGGTACAGGTCTTTAAAGAAGGGGGGAGTGCGGACGAAAAGCAGGACACCCCCTGCAGACTGCCATCAGAGACCCCCAGTTCCAATTGAAAAAGTGGAGTTCTCTCAACACACTTGACAACAGCCTTCATGTGTACTAAACCGCAGAACTGCCTCAAGGCGCCCATGTCAATTCTAACAAGCAAAACCGTACTATCTGCGTAAAAGAAGCCAACTGAATTTTCATGATGTTACCTGGAGGGCGGGTATTGAGCTGACATCTGACGTATTATGAACCCCACAGTGCTAAAAATGTGCCACTGGAGAAACTGCACACCATACTCAAGGGCAAGGCTCACTGACCATGCAATCGGGCGAAACATACATACTGTATCCGTTGCTGAGTACTCCAACAGCCATGCACAAGCCTCAATCACAACTCACAGTAGCCATACATTAACATGCATCAAACTTTGTAAAGTCTTTGAGTCCAGCCTACCAAGCCGAAACCAAGCCGCTACTGCCTGTGTGAAACAGTATGCATAGCATTTAGGCACAAACATTCCATTTTGAGAAATGGCTAACAATCCATATAATACACAAACCTTTCAAGAGCCGGGCCCCAACCCTACAAGGCTTTGCCCGCCAAATGGGCCTTCAACCCTTTGGACAGCCGTCTTGCCAACCTCACATACATATTATATAATCAGGTGTCAGCCTGGTCACCGATGAATGGCCAGACCATGCTCCCAGTCTGCTCACTTTGCCATGCGGCCACTCGGTGAAATTGCAGACTGTGCCTGTTGTGGACCAGTACTCAGAGTATCGGTACCAGTACAGAACGCCCCAAAACCACATACATTACTACGTTTTGCACAATAGTACTTTCTGCATTCTGCACGGAATGTGCTCTCACTCCTGCCTCCTCCACATGTCCCCTGACCCTCCCATCTCCTTGGGCAGGTCTTTAAACTTGGGCAGCCCATCATGGATGGCTGCTAGCAATGCCGGGTCGCCACAGGATTCACAGCTGGCATGGCATGTGGGCTTGAATGGCATCTTGGGGAAGATATTTGCAGAAGAGACATACATCCCCACCTTCTCAGGCTGGTTGTAGGAAGCCATGACGTGGGTGCCGCAGGTCTTGCAGAAGAGCCTGTTCACCACAGGCGTCAGGTTATACTTGCTGAGGTTGTCTGCTCCTGCCACAATGGTCATGCCAGAGGGCCCTTCCATCACCTGGAGACATGTGTAAGTCAAGCGTCCCGTTAACAAGGTTCAGCTTCACATGCATGCTCTTGAACGATGGACTCCCTGTGGGGCTGATTCCTGTGGGGCTTATGCTACAGTCTCGGAGAGTCTCGGAGAGGTTCCGGCATTAGGGACTTTTCATTCAAGGCACTCAATAAGCAGCAGCTGAGATTGCAATCAAATGAAAGCACGCGTGCGGTACTGGCTGAAGGAGATGAGATCCTGATCCCATGTCGGCTTACCTTATCTGGCTTCCTTGGATACCCAATGCCGGGACGGACGAAGCTTGAACTGCATCCAGCACAATGCTTGCACCAGCAGTAACCGTTGTACAAAGGCTCGCCCCAGGCCACGAGCCTGACAGTGCCGCAGGAACACGCTCCCTCGTACTGGTTGGAGAAGTCCTCCATCTCTTAGGATCAGCACTGTCACCGTATATGGCCCTAATGCATTACAACTGCCAAAAGTAGTGTCCTACGATAATGTTCCAAATATGCTTTAGGGCTAGAAGAGCAACTCCAAGGATCCTTGTACCTGCGTGCCCACTGAGCAGCAGGCCTACGAGTACAGTCGGAGTTGTGAGTTCCGGTGTGAACTATTCGTCAAAAGGTTGTCCAGAACTCTCTCGGCGATCCCATACGCTGCCTCGTGTGGCCAAACTCATTTACGTACATGTCATACTCTAGGTGCTCCATTGGGCAGCGGGCCCCGGTTGGGCCCTCGGCTCTGCAGGCATGCACTCCATTTGCGGGCGGTGTCACCTCAACCCCATGTGATAGTACTGAGCAAGAACAAACCACCACTGTTGCACCGCACGCATGCCCATGGTTGTGCCAATGTAATATTTACACAACTTGGATTCGTGCGCGATCTTCATACGCGGCTTTCATCCGCACGGATCTATCGGCACATCTGCAACATGCATCAGCAGCGCTTCAGCTCAACTTGCATTTCCAGTCTCAACTCTTCATTTATCCTTCATGTTAGATATATCAAACACATCTGCAACCGCACCAACCCCAGACAAACAGCTCCACATCCCACTGGCGAGAGAAAAGGACAGAAGAAGCACAACAGGGTGCTACTGCCGCCCTCAGTGTGTTGATAGTTTTAAAGCCCAAAGAAAAAACAGCACGCCAGCGAGGTTAACAAAACAAACACACATTTAAGGCTGGCAACCGCAAGAGCGCTTCTAATTCTAGGTCGGACCGACCACACACACCATCGAATGGATCCAAGACAATGGAATCCATCCAGGGATACAACACTGAACCAGCTATCCCTTGCACACGTCCATGTCAAGAAGCATGTTGCAGCTTCTGCAGAACCTCACAGCCAGGCTCAAATGATATATCATGTCATCGATTCCCCTGCTGAGTCCTGAAACAGGGTGCGCCATGTCTTCGTGTATGCAGCATCCTCGTACAACACTTCCCCCGCAAATGCAGCCGGCATCTGATCCAGGTAACCTATCCAGCCAAAGCAGCTGTGGAAAACAATGAATGTAGCTGCAGCACTCCAACGGCCCACTCGGGCAAGTCAAACAGTCGCAGCTGCAAGGACCACATCTGACAAACCCACTGCAGCCCATGACTAACAGGAAAACCATCCACTTCCGGGCCTGCGAACTCTGTCAATGCTGAAGCCTCAACCCTTACAATGTCAAGCTTAACATATATGTTAAGAGAGACCACTGCACAGCTTCTGGGCCGTGCAGCGCCCGCGGCATAACGCCATCCAGTTCCTTAGTTTGTGGAGAGCAGAAATCTGAGAGTGACACCAGACAAGTCTTCCAGAGTTGCTACTATGCACCAACAGCATGCTTACATGGTAAAGCACATCAGCCACTCTCCAGTGCATTGCTGGACTGGAGATCAGCAGGCACCACCAAACACAGCGGCTGCCATAAGCCTTGCCTTCTGCACATGGTCACCAAGCCTCGTTGGCATTAATAAAACCACCCCAGGATATTTCTGATATCCAAATTACACCCTTGTTCAAGGTGTTTGACAGGTAAAGTACAGATGGCACAGCAGCATATGGCAGCAGCCAATTCCAACCTACATGGCTATTGCGTATCCATGGGCGTGCTCCTGCCATCATACTGTGCTGCCTCAGTGACTTGAATTTGCCAGTTTGGATTGATGAGGTTGTAAGGCTCTGGTGGGTACCTTAAGCCATGCAGATCTGACCTGAACTCTGGCAGGGGCACTGCATTCACCCTATCTCCAAGCTGCTGCTGACTGGCAATTGGTGGATGCTGGATGAAGTAGTGGGCCGTGCGTGACTGGATAGCTAGCGTTATGTCTTCTGTGTCCACTTCTCCAGGCCTGCCTGCTTGCTCGCTGAAAGCTTCTGCATCCAGGACCACCTCAGAGACGTACTTATACATGAAGTCCAGGAGCATGTTTACGACCCTGGGGTCATGCTGCTCCACTCCCATTGACTTCAACACATTACGGACAGCTACAGCATCACTGGGCAGCTCCTGTCTAATGTGCTGCCCCGACCTGCTGCCGCTGGCTCCTCTCTCTGCCATGTGTGGCTAACGGCCAAATACTTCTAACATGTCACAATGACCATTTTTACGAATTGATACCTTCTATGCTCATATCTGACTGAGACTGCCTGGAACGAAGGTCGGATAAACAGGCTTTCAGACTTCGGCACTTCCTGATCAATCCGAGCATGGCCTAAAGCAGAAGCATGGGTTGCATCCAACTTCCAGGGGCCAGGGAGCAGCCCTTCGATGCCCACTGTACCCGGCTGGAGCACAACAACCCGGCTGGCTGCAATGAGCGACTTCAAACACCCAAAACGCCGCTTAAAGCCCGCATCGCTCCGATGCCCGAGTAAATCTCCCTGGATCTGTGATCCATGTCAGGTTCCGGCGCTTTGGCTGCCCATGAAGAATCGAGCCTGGATCGAGCTAGTACGGGACTGATAATGGGCTTTGAAGTCACGAGGCGTTCACACAGCAGCCAATCACGCGGCACTCTGCACCAGAAGACTTTCTGCTCACCAAACATAGCAGGATGGCTTCCCTGGCTTCTCGCACCTCTTTCAGCGCTGCCGTGGCTTGCCCAGGTATAGACATATCTTAGGCTTGTTATATGTGTCGTACTGAGCCATTGGCTGGTGATCCGTGCTCGTCCGGAAGCGGGGAGCTTTGCTTAGTACCGAGCTGATCGTGGGTGGATTGCTGTTTTCCGCAGCCAAGCCTCAGCGCGCAAGCAGGCTTGTGGTCAGGGCTGCAGACACACCAGCTGCCGCCCCTAAGGCCGCAAAGAAGGCCGAGGTCGGACCCAAGCGTGGCTCCTTTGTACGTGGCTTGTAACCGGTAGTGGCAAGGCAGTGCATGTTAGCTGCAGCGGTGTTGTGGGATGCACGTGGCAGTCATACAGTGCCGTTTTTACGTTAGTGTCCTCTCACTGCCATGGTTGGTCCAACGCTGTTGAGGACGACACGTAATGTAGATCTTGCTGCTTGCAGGTCAAGATCCTGCGCCCCGAGTCCTACTGGTACAACCAGGTTGGCAAGGTTGTGTCCGTCGACCAGGTGCGAGCAGCACTAACAGAACATTAATCATAGACGACCAGGGAGGAGCTGCACAGTATTGCAGAACGGCCATAGAGCTGCAACTGCTGAATCAGGTCTTTCTAGCAGCAGCTGTTGTGCCAGAGTGTGATCGGCTTAAAGGGTTCACATCATGTTGTGGATGTTGGACATGGCAGTTCAGTCTTGGCAGACATAGGCCCTCCCTGCAAGCAGCTTGAAGATGATATGCAGTGTTGCCTGCTGCTCCTGCCGGACTAAGACGTAATGGAGTTTATGCCACTACTGGATCCAGCAGGCTTTTCTCGCAGCATTTGGTCACTGTTCCATGGGGATCTGGATAGCTGCAACATACAGCCTAGATATTCCAGGCAGCAGGGAGCAAGCAGCCAACAGTATGTCATGGCAGAAGCTGCGGTCAACAGGAAACACATCAAGATAAAGACAGTTGACCAGTTGTGGCAGAAGTCGCCTTCCTGCTATTGAACAGCAGCTGATGGTATCGCTGTCCATAGACATCTAGCAGCTGCTTGCCGTTAGCTAAACAAAGTTCTTTTTTGCTGCAGAGCGGTATCCTTTACCCAGTGGTGGTGAGGTTTGAGAACCAGAACTATGCTGGTGTGTCAACCAACAACTTCGCCTTGGACGAGGTGGTTCCTGGATCCAAGTAAATCAGTTCTGATCGTTACATCCTCTCCAGTTGTACATCTAGGTAAGCATAGCATAAGGCAGCAGCTCCGCAACAGATAGCAGTGCAGTGTTGGCGCTTGTAGGAGTCCAGCAGCAAGGCCTTGGCTGCTGACGTCTGCATAGATGTCCAAGCAAGATAGTAGTGCAAGCAGGCTTCTCCTCTGGGATGTCATGGCTGGGTTTGACAGGGTTTGGAATAAAGTTGCCTTTTTGAGTTACTTGCCTCTTTGTGGTCAGGATTGTTGGATGGGAGATGCAGCGTCATGTGCAGGCACGTTCCAAGTCAGTAGAGAGTGCTGCTTTGTGGCAGTTGCAAGCAGAGCTGTGGAGGGGGTCCAGTGATTGGGTGGCACTGAGTGTTGGCCCATGCTGTTAATGAAGTAGATCACACAGGGTAGTGTAGCCGTGCAGTTGGCACGTTTGTTCACATATTACCAAATGGCCTGTTACAAATTACCAAATGGCCTGTTGAAGGGGGGCAGCGGTGGGGGCAGCGCCACCCACAAGGAGGCTCAACGGCCTTAAGAGTTCCTCTCCAAGGGTCTCACAATGCCGGCCACCAGCCCAGCTTGATCACTTGGTAGCCAGTGTATGTCAGGCCAGCCCCAGTTTGACTTGTCGTGCGCTGACCAGCAGCAACCCCAGCAGGGAAATGCCTTTCTGAGGGCTAGAAGAATGCAAATGGCAATGATTCTTGACTCAGCTGCTGCTTAGTGGTGAGCATGGACTTGGGTTTGCTTTCTGAGCTGCAAAGGCTGCCACGTTGCATTGCTCCTTGGAGATGAGCCAAGTCTTCTCTGCGCTGTGCCGTGCAGGTTGTAGGAGAATGGGGAAGAGAAGAAGCGATGGCGGGTTCAAGTGCTGGGTTTTAAAAGGCAGTCAGCTGCTATGCGTGGGCCAGGGGTCTGGTCTTTGGCTGGATCACAGGAGGAAGCAAGAGTAGGCAGCAGCATTGTGGCTAGGAAAGGGGAGCAGGGTGGCCAGCAGTGATAGAGCTCCCTGCTGGAGTATGCGAAGGGCGGTGGGCACCGTAGATGCTTGTGTCAAAGCAACGGTGCGAGCTCAATGGCGGGTTGTCACATGAATGGCTTAAGCTGCCTTGCGCAGCTCTTACTGTGTAATACGGTATCAGTTCTGAATGGAGCCGCTCTAGGTCCCTTCGAGTACAGTCATTTTGTGTCAGCATGTGTAAGTGCATATACGTTGGAATCGCACGGGGTTTTGTCGGCCCGAAAGCTGTGCAGTGATCAATCTCATATACGTTGATGTTGCCAGACTACATTGTCCAGCGTGCGTGCGTAAGGAAGACGGAAGCGAGTGGCCACTGCCGACCAGCTGGAAGACTCCTAATTTTTATTACGCCGCAAGCATCCGGTATCACCCTACGCCAGCTCTAGAAAAGGCTGCGACGAGGCATGCTCGACGGCCGATCACGCAGAGACACGAGTAGTAAGGGTGGTTGTATTGCGGGCCTGAATCTGTACTGCCGAGCACTGGAGGTACCGGGGGCAGAATTTGGGGCAAGCCGCGTGCCATCTACGCACTTGTAGTGAAGGGGAACTCCATGTGGTATTACTGAAACAGCTTGCCAAATGAGCTGCCCATCTGGCCTCAGGGCAAACTTGTGACTAGTCCGAGAACGAAGGGATGCATGGTTTGACGAAGGAGCAGCTCCTTAGATTTGTGCAGCCTGACGAAACTGCTGCAGAGTTTCTGCAGCGCCATGTCAGAGAAGCATTGCCAACCGGCATAACACTTGTAGACCAGCATGTGACCTTCCGCCCAGGACAGATTCTGGAGGTCCTTGGCCCCTCTGCTTCCTGCAAAAGCGAATTCCTGATACAAGTGGGTACATCGTACCCTGATACATGCGGTTTCAGCTGTTGATAGCCTATAGACCTGTCTTTGGAAGACAATTCTCTACAGCACCAAGACGTCCAAATGGGCTTGGACAACAGTGGTAAACCCTCCTCATTGCTGCAGATAATAGTAAACTTTCTTCTGACGCACCCCAGAGCACCTGGCAAGCGGCCTGGTAAGGACCCCTACGTTCGTGAAATGCACCTGATAGACGCAGCCAGCAGCCTGACCCCTTCGTTCCGTAAGCATTTTGTGTCCTTCTTCTCGTGACATCTTCTCTGAGGCGTAGAATGGGTCAGCACTAAGCGCCACCACTGCACACTTGATTTTCCAAGGGCTCGCAAGATAAAGAATGGGTCAAAAGTGCCAATGCCACCCATGGCGTTTCTGACTGATCAAGCTATTGTTGCAGAGCATGTTGTTTTGATTGACTGTGATGCCAAAGTGGACCCTCTCCGACTTCTTCAGGTGTGGTATAGCATGGACATCCTAGGCTTCTAAAGCTTGTATGTGGCTCTATTATGTGTGTTTGGCTTGGAGTACTACAAGCTAAGATTCCAGTAGCAACCTTGGCCATCTCTTTGAGGTGCATGGCATCCACAGAATCCCTACAATATCATTCCGATACACATTTGATCAATATCTTTCTGATATTCTTGTGATCAATATTTTTCCAATAGACATGTGATCACACCTAATTGTTAGTGCGCGCTCTTGCCACGCTAATTATTGGGTTGGCGTCATGTCAACGCTTTGCTGCATGCTTCTAGGGTGTCTTTATCATCAAGGTCGCCATCTCATCCACACCCCCTGTAAAACTGAATTATTTCTTATATAAATGCAGGTATTAGATCTTCGGCTTTCAGCGGCAGCCACAAAAGCTCCAGGTGAGCGACGTTGATTAGTTTAAACAAGTCACTGTTATTCTTGCTGTGATGCTGTCAGTCCCTGCCCTAGTGCATGTCAGGCAGGGTGTGCATGAGGCAGGGCATGAAGTCATCTGCTAGACAGGCCTGGGCAGTGGGTGATTACGGGATGACCACTACATTGCATGGCCGCAGACGGTGGGGTGGTAGTGGGACACCCGTCAAGCTGGTAGGAGGGCAGAGCCTGGCTTTGCGCTGACAAGAACAGAGCTTGGGTTGGATAGCAATGGTTTGGCAGGCTCTGAATACTCCATTGTGCAAGAGCTAATCAGCAAGGAAAAGATGGAGCCTTGTAGTATGCACAGTTCTCTGCAGCAGGTCTGTGCGAGAACTCTGGGTGGTCCAGTGTTCTGTGGCAGGGAGTAAGAGGGAGAGACAATCCACTGTAACAAACTGAGATTGACGATGATGCACTTCCATTGGCAACTTATGCCTGCAGGATCGGGAGCTGCATCCATGGAAGAAACACTTGCAAGGTTTCACAGGGTGAATGCAGGGGAGCGGGAACTGGGCTATGCGATCCAGAGTAACAAAAAGCTTTAGGCTGGTGGACAACAGCCAGGGAGGAAGAACAGGGGGAGGGGACTAGGGGATAACGGGACCGAGTGTTAATGGGGAATGGAAAGAGAGAGTTCAGTAGGACAGAGTGAAACAGAGAATATAGTGATGGTATGCGAGAAGGTGGAGGCGGAAAGGGTATGGATGGGGGCGATGGATGAGGGCAAACATCATGGAACGCTACATGGAGGCAGGCAAGCATGCAGAGGTTTGTGGAAGGTTGCAGTTGTTGCTTCCGTGGATGTAGTCGCTGGCCACACATGTGTTAAGAAGCATTACAATCTGCCTTCAAATTCAATTTGCGGGTTGCAGTGAGCCCGCCTTGTAGCTGGCGGTTGCCGCCTGCACCCTTGAAAGACCATCTCTGTAGAGCGCCCCGATCTTTTTGTCCAAGCACAAGGTATGAGCAAGCGACCGATCTCTTGCAAGCAGGTGATGAGCTCCAACCATCGCTACAGTGATCTGCTTCCTTCACACTGAACCGCTCATGTTGGACCAAGGGTGAATGTAACACTGAAATGAGTGGACGCCCGGCGTCAGCCCTGCATAAGTTCCAAGCTAGGCGCAGTACCGCCACATGTGTGATGCCGTACTCTCCTGCCCTTAAGAATGTGACGATGCGTGTGCAGGTGTCTGTGCACAACAGCAAAGAACTTCTGGAGGTGCTCATTAGCTTACCAACACAGCTGAAGCGTCTGGAGGTAGGGGGATCCTTCCTCTGTAAATGGTAGAACGGCTGCTTAGCATGTGAGAGGTAGGGGGATCCATGGCCTCCGACTCCACTTCGGGCTCATAGCTCAAATCTACTGCTGTCAGCGATTGTAGCACTGCCACACATCTGGAGTTGACTGACACATACTCAGCATCCTGTATGAGAATTCCGATTGAGGTCCAGTAATTCTGGGCTGCATTGACGGGGCCGCAGGACCATCCACAAAAACACCTCAGAAAAATGCCGTGCGAGAATTTCACTTCAGTCGCATTAGAATGCCAATTCCCTAAATGTCAGCCAGCGAGCTAGTGCATGCGCAATGTCATCTGTAGGACCCTCTTCTTTCCCACTTCTGTAGTGATCTGCCCGGAGTCCAGTACCAATTGCATACCTGTTTGGCACGTTTTTTGCTTCTTATGACAAGCCTATAAGATTGCATACGTCTTATGGTTTGTCACCACAGGGTTCATGCCGGCTGCTGCTAATTGACAACATCGCTGCCTTTGCGTGGCAAGATCGCATCATCAAGCCATCACCTACAGGAGGCAGCATCAGCAGGCCACTGCAACTGTACCAGCCAGCTGCTGCTGCTACTACTGCCTTGCTGCCTCCATATTCAGCAGCAGGAGGTGGTGGTGGTGGTGGTGGTGGTGCGTATCTAGCAGCACAACAAACAACAGCAGAAGGAACCGCCATAGCAGCAGCAGCAGGAGGAGGAGCAGGAGGGGGCGGTCCGTCTGGAGGCTTGTTTGGTCCAGCAGCTGGTCGTAGCTACCCCCTAGCTTCCCCACTAAGTCTCCAGCAATTGCATCATGCTGTGGCTGTATTGCTGCAGCTACTGAGTGCTCAGCTATCCCTGGCGGTGGTGGTCACAAAGCAAGCGCCCGTGACCTTGCAGCTGGATAAAGGAGGCGGAGGAGCTTGTCAGTTGGTGCAGAGGGAGCAATTGCCGGCGGCATGGGCGGTAAGTAGAAGAGACCGGGGGAGGAGCAAATACGGGCTGATATGGTAAACGGTGAGTGAATGGCGAGGGGTTGCAAGGCCGTTGACGGGCAAGCTTGCGAGGCGTAACAAGTATGCCAAGGCAGTTGGGAGGTGTACATGGTGAACCAGGGGAGTCCAAATTACCCGTTAAGCAAAGCAAGTGGCTGCGACTGGGTAAAGTGGTGGGAGAGGGATATTGGTGTAGGGGAGCAACTGCCGGCTGTGTGGGCGGTAAGTAGAAGAAAAATTGGGAAGGCAGTAACAAACGCATACGAGGCTGGAGGGGAGGAGGGTGGAGGGGGCTTGTCAGTTGGTGCAGAAAGAGCGACTGCCAGCGGCATGGGCGGTAAGTAGAAGAAAAAAGGGGAGGAGCAAAGCAAGTGCTGTTGACTCAGTAGCTGGATAAAGAGACCAGAAGGGGGGGTGACGGTGTTGGCAGTGATCATCTCTTACTTCGTTTCTTTGTTTGAGCAAATTGTGGAGATTCCATATGTTTTAAGCATTTCTGTTTGGAATTTAGATGCATAGGAAGCAATCCCCAAACCCTAAAATTTGGCGACAATTTCTAGGGTCTTTTAGTTCATTGTAGCCGATTTGAAGTCAAATTTTTGACCAAAACACAGTAAAAAGGCACATTTAGTGTACGTTCTTTGGCATTTTAGAAACCCTCCAGGGGCGCTCACAAAGTTCATGAAAGGGTGCCTGAGGACCTCGAAATGAAATTGGATCACTGGGTGTTGGGCGTTGTCAAGTGGCGCAATTGGCTGTGTCAGCAGTAAGGGGTAAGATGGGAGGATTTGAGTGATGGTAGGGAAACTGGGTTAGGAGGGATGTGTAACAAGGGAGAAGGAATGTGCGATTGGCCAGTGGTTGGAGGCGATGGAGCTGGAGGGGAGTTCTACTTTGTGTAGAGGTAGTAGTGCCAGTGCTGTGGGTGGTAACTGGGCAAAAGCAGGAGGAGGGTGGCGTGATCAATGCAAGGAGAAGTTAAGAAGGGGCTTGTATTGTGGGAAGTATGGCAAGGAGTATGTCAATTGGCAGCTATGTTAAGGTGCAGGCAGTCAGAGGGAGCTGGTGCTGCCACAGGGCCTAGCACAAACCACACCAGCAGCAGCGGGTCCCTTTCTGGTAAGGCTGTGTTAGGCTAAGCTCCTGCTGTTTGCAATTGCTGTATTCACTGCCCCCCCTCGTCCTGCTGCTGCTGATTAGAAGCTGCGCCAGTCATTGACTGTTGATGCCCCTGTGCTGCCACTGTTGCTGATATCATTGCTGCCTCATTGGTGGAGGTTTTGGGTGCTTTTGCCGTGTTTTGTAGACCTTGTTTAGGCATATGTTTTCATCTATCATAGCGCAGATATCGCATGCATTCTTCTACTTTGCTGCTTTTGGAACAGCTTGACGTCCGCGACATGCTGCATTTTGCTATGCATATCCTAGAATGTCAAAATGCTAATCATTGCTGCCACTGCTCCTATTGCTTCTTCTTCTTGTGCTAGGCCTGTGTCAGCCATCGACTGCTGGTGGTTCCTGTTGCTGGTCTGGCCAACCTCCCAGTGGCTCAGCAGCAGCAGCTGGGGAGTGTGGTGCAAAGCATGCCACACAAAACATGGGTAGCTGCACAATGGCAGGTGAGCTACCTGCAACTTTTGTGTATTCAGTACTATATACAAGATAGATCACTGCACAGCGTTCGGACAGTGCAGCACCCGCCACATTCAGTACTATATACAAGGACAGTTGGCGGGTCATGTGGCGGGTGCTGCACATTCCGAGGGCTGTGCAGTGATCTATCTCATATATATACAGGGACACTTGACAGACACACAAGGGGCTCTTTGGTAGTTTTTTTCCCCACAAGCTTGTAGCTATGGGCAAACTTCTAGGCATTTGCCAATAACTTATTCCCTGACAGAAACAGAGGTGAAGCAATGTGCAATTTGGAATTTGGACATAGCAGAGCTTTGCAGCCGTGCAGGACCCGGTAGATGTGAGTGTGGAGATCAAACTGTTATGTAGATTTAGCTGATCTGCGTATCACTCTTATTCGTCTATGGTGGTTGTGGGAATCAGCAGGCAGAGCAGGGTGCAGCAGGTTTTTGCGCTCGTCGTTTCTGGAGAGTGCGCCTTTGGCTTGAATGTATGAGGTCTTTGCTGTGCTTGGCAGTTCCCTAGGTCACTAATTAAGCCACTGAGGGTGGACCGAGTCAGGAAGCAAGTTCTTAGGCAGAGAAATCATTAGTACCGTATACATCATTCCTGTTAATCTCTTAGTACATCATCTGCCTGCTTGAATTCATGCCACGGGTGCTGTATAGCTGCAAACCTGTGCACATATCATATTTTATCTATCAGGGTAAATTCTTGCCAGCGACCTGCAAGGGAATCTCTGAGTTGGGGTAGCAGTGGGGTTGGAATATCAGCTTGGGGATCAACATCTCCGCTAAACTCCTAGCAAATAGCAAGAGTGTGGAGATATGAAGCATGCACTACATTAGTACCACACGTTCCGTGCTTTCAATCCTACTCAAGCAGAAGAAACTTATTCAAAAAAAACAAAAAACAAACCAATTTTAACGTCCGGGTCCAAGACCGGAAGTCAGACTGACTCATCGGACGGCCTTGCGGCGACGGTGTTGCCCAGTTGATCAGACCGTTAGCCCATTGAACAGACGAATCCATTGTCTAGGCAACGCGGATACCTGTAACCTTTTTCTTGAGAGGCCCCGGCTAAGGGCGGCGAGGAGACCGGGATTCGAACACCGGATCTGAGGATTCGAAGTCCTCTGCTCTACCAATTGATTCAATGGTAACAGCAAACCGTTTCTGGTCACAGAATGTTCAAACAAACGGTGGCTTTACTTCTTCATGCTTCTAGTCCCAGTAAGAGTGAGGTTGAAACAAACAAACCCAGATATTGATGGTGGTTTTATACCACTGATTCACATTACAGATCAAGATCATCCAGTCCAGGACAGCCTTTGAGATCCCGTTGTAATTGAAATGGAATCAGTGGTGTGTCTTCCCATTGGCAGACCAGTTGGGAGCTTGCACCCATAGCAGGCTGCAAAACATAGCAGTGAGGTCGTCTGCATAAAACATGAGATAGATCACTGCACAGCTCATTCAGGCTGTCAGCATCGGTCCCATGATTGTATGCAGAAAGGGAAAGAGAGACAGCGAACTAGTACAGAGAAGGGGGGAAGCCTTGCATGCATTAAGGGAGTAGGCCCTTATCTAGTATTGTAATGTATGCATATTACAATTTCCCCGTTGCTGAGTGGGTCCTCAGTTACTGCTGTGCCTAGCTGTCAAGTACGTTTGAATGACCCGCTAAGTTCCCTGTGTACCTTGTGCAGGGGACACATGCAGGCAACATGGCTTTCATTGGGATTGACGATTTAGGCCTGAGCACCTTGGCGTTTTAAAGCCAACTGGGGGCGCGACTGGTAGAATGCTGCTTATCGCTTCGTGCGGCGCTCCCGCCAAGTAGTGACATGAAGCCAGCAGCAGCTGCGCGGGCTTTAACCCTTGGACTGGCTGAGGCCGAGGATGGGACCCGTGGCTAGAAACAGGCCCTTCGTGTGACTTTGAATACATCTGTAGTGGTGGTGCTTCAGCCGGGTCCCTCCGTTGCAAGCTGTTTTAATCTAGAAGCATGTTGGAGCAATGCATAGTACCCGTAGGCTTCCCTCACGATACCGCCCGTGTGTTAGGCCAGAGTTCATAGTCGGCACTTGGAGCTTTACGTTAATGATGGCTCGCTATTACAGACAGGATGCTTGATATGATCTGAGCTCCAATCCCCAGAGAGTAATCTGATTACTGGGGTGACAACGGGGGGCGACTCTGCAATGTGGGAGGGAACATGGCCGTAAGCATCCTCCAACAGCACACTGCCATGCCATTAACTCAGCCTTCTACAACCAAACAGCTGGAATGGAATAGAACTCTAAAGTGCACATAGCAATAATATCTACAATAACCAGAGCCCGACTCGAGTGAGGGAAGTGCATCTCTGCCAAACTCTTGTAAAGTGGTTGCCGACGTCCTCGATTGCACTGTGGAGGCTGGACATATTTGGCGGATTAAGGAACTTGGAGGTGTACGCTGCAGTCTGGACCGCGGACACCCAAAGGAGGTTGCTTGTACTACAGCGTCTGCGTTCGTTGCTGCGGTGAGTTCTGTACTCATCGCCGTATAGCATCGCACCTAGATAAGTACAATAGCTTGACTTTACATGCGTAGGACTATTTGTGTCTTGTGGGTCTCACGTTGCCTGGCCCAGGATGCCTCGGCGAAGTCTTGGTCCTAAGGGTCTACTATACAATAGTCGGGGCTGAATGGCGTAGAAAAGATGCCATGGCATCTGGAGCATCTATTGTTGTCTGTCTGCCCGGTAGAGGCGTATGCCTCTTGCTAGGGACCCTGGCAGACACGCCTTGCAAGCACGTAGTACAGCACTTCATCCTTCGCTGTGTCCGCAGGTGTTTTGTATCATGGCATTTCCATCCATACCCTCTGCACCTGGAGAACGCCCCATCGTAGTTGCACAATCCGGCCTGCAGCAGCTGGCCTCTGCCGACGACCTTCCTGCAGAAGGCTCACCTGCCGGCACCGGGGTGTTCCTACCTCCTTGGCTCGTCTCAAACAAGGTCCTGGGCCATAAACGCACTCGCAGGGGGAAGCGCAACCGCGGCAAAGGCAAGAAGGGCGAGAGCAGCAGCACGGACGCTCAGCAAACCGACACGGACGCCGACCTCCAAACTCTTAGCCTCCTCCCAGCAACAGAGCAGCTACAGGAAGGCGAGCAGATCCGTCATATGGCCGTCCTCCCAAATTCCAAAGTCTCAGGGGAGGTTGTTACTACCCAAAGGTTTCAGCAGCTGCGTGCAGTCCTCCTGCAGCACAACCTAAAGCAAGCTGCAGCTAGCTTCGACAAAGCAGCTCCCAGCAGCCAAAACACTACCTCCAGCATTGCTATCCCTCAAAGGCAGCAGCAGCAGCAGTACGGACCCTCAGCTTCCCCTCCTGCCACAGGCCTCGCTGCTGCAGCTGCTACTCTAGGAGGTGGCTCTCTACCTTCCAGCTCAGCCCACACATCTCCAGCAGCAGCAGCAGCTTCTGCTGCTCCTTATGGCCCCAGCTACAGCAGCACTGTTGACAGCTTTGCTAAGGATCCTCAGCTGCTGGGCATGCGCACCAGTCCTGCCCTGCTCCTGCAAGGCATGTCCCCTGCCAGCTCAGACACTCTATCTAGCAGCCTTCCCCGAGGCTCCTCTCCAATGTGGCAGCCACCACCGCCGCCACCACAACAGTACCAGCAGCAGCAGCAGTACACCCAGCAGCAGCAGCTGAGCGTGCGCTCACAGAACTCTTGGGGTGCATCTTCATGGGCCAGTGTTCACACCAGCGACCTCTCTTCCGGCGCCCTTTCCACCTCCACCTTCGGTGACTGCAGCGCGTACTACTGCAGCAGCCGAGAGAGCAGCGCTTACTCCCTCAGCTCCTCCCGCCTCAGCTTCCCAGCAGCTCCCGGTACCTCCTTTGGAGAAGCTTGCGGTGCGTCCCTTTCCTACCCTAGCCACTTGCTGCGTCAATCCTCCCTCGGCCCCAGCCACGATGCTCCCATGTTACGACAGAGCTCCCTG
Source organism: Pseudopediastrum boryanum (assembly GCA_963556185.1). Taxonomy (NCBI): domain Eukaryota; kingdom Viridiplantae; phylum Chlorophyta; class Chlorophyceae; order Sphaeropleales; family Hydrodictyaceae; genus Pseudopediastrum; species Pseudopediastrum boryanum. Next base: position 5,692,655 of record OY744498.1, read on the forward strand.
CCGCCTCTGCAGGATGAGGCTCGGGGTTGTGCTTCCGCCTTGTCGCAAGGGGCTTTGCTGAGGCACGGCAGTGGCGGCATGGCTCCTTACTTAGCAACAGCTACTTCAACCGCTGCAGCAGCAGCGGCAGCAGCGGCTGCTGCTGCTGCTTCGCAGGGTCCTTTGATAGACATGGCTGATCTGCACCAGCAGCTGTGTGGAGGGGGAAGCAGCAGGCTGAGCCGCAGCATGCCTGTGCCCTCTTTTGGCAGCAGCAGCTTCACCAGGCCCACCACTAGCTACGAGCCAACAGAAGCACAGCGCATTTCAAATGTCATCTGCAGTCAGCGCAGTAGTGATCATTTGCCCTCTGTTGCTCTGGCTGCTGCTGCTGCTGGCTCCTCTGGCCCCCTGGTTGGTGTAACTAGCAGTACTGCTGGTAACCTAGTTCCTGCTCCTGCGGCAGATAGTGCTGCTGCATCTGCTTTGCTGCAGGAGTTAGAGTGTCTGAAGCTGCATACCCAGAGACTGGGGGAAATGGGTGATGGTAGCTTTAGCAGTGGTAGGTCTGGTGGCATGCAAAGCTCTAGTTTGATGGGCACCTCACCTTCTAGCAGCATGTTATCCTTGGCACCAGCTTTTAGGCAAAGCTCTTTGATGCAACAGTTGCAGCAGCACCACCAGCAGCAGCAGCGGGAGCTGGACCACCACCACCAGCAGCAGCAGCACCAGCGGGAGCTGTTGCAGCAGCAGGAGCTGTTGCAGCAGCGGCTGCTTTACAACCAGCACCAACAACAGCAGCTTCTGGAGCAGCAGTTTGGGTACCAGCGCCAGCAGCAGCAGCAGCAGCGGCAGAGGAGCTTCTCGGTACCAGAAGATAAGGCCTGGCTGGATCCTACCCGTATGGATTCTCAAACACTGGCGTTGCTGGGACACTACAGGACCCTGAGCCAAGCTAATATGCAGGTAGGGCCACAAGGGCCCAAGCACAGCTCTGGGTAGGTTGCCATTTGCATGGCTGCTGGTGCTGACTACGCCTCTGGGCCTTGCTGGTGATGTTATGTGGGTGGGCTGGGTGTTGGTGCTATATCATCACAGCCTGGAGCTGTATAGGTCACTGGGCGGGTGTAGTAAGCTACCATTCCCAATTTATAGAGCCGAGTGTGGCGGAGATGCAGTGAGGTCTCCTGTTGGTATGCTAGCTCAATGCGTCGAAGGTAATTGGGCCTTGGCATGGCACAGCGATTTACGGCGCTGATGTTGTATTTGCAGTGGGACGTAGCTCATGTTTCCGACATGTTTTGGCTTGGTCTTGCCGTGTTGTGTGGCTTTTAGAGTGTTTCTGGAGATGGATTACCCTGGTGACACAGATGATGTGGCAGACGGGAGCTTCTGGGTCACAGCAACGCCTAGTGTCTCAGATAATGGCGTTCTCAATCCACTGCTTAGCTTTAGTGGCCGGCCTGTGACTGGAATGGGTTGACTGGGCCTTGGATTAAGAAGCAAGTATGGTCCATGTTAGGGGTTGGAAGGTGGTGGGGCTGGCTCTTGTATGGGGGGAGAAGGCACAGGGAGGAGGCCATGCGCATCACATGTCTGAAGCAGGAGCAGGTAGTGCGATAATGGCTCAACACACACTAATGAACTGGTTGGAGTCATGTGGCGGGTGCTGCACGGCCCGGAAGCTGTGCAGTAATCTATCTCATATATCATGAGTCTGAAGCAGAAGCAGGGTAGTGCCATACTGGCTCTAGAAGATGTGCTGGAACAAGAAGCTCCTTGCACTTCTCGTTCCGTATCTCAATTCAAGATGAGAAGTGTAAGGAGCTTCTCGGCACACATGGTGGGCATGCAAATGGAGATGACATGGCACAAGTAACTTTTGGAGAAGGTGCTGTTTGGACAGATCAGAGGGGGTAAGGCATTTGCAAAAGTTTTCACACCCCCCAAGGTTTTCGTCTATGTGAACACACTGTATGGCGTTTGGCGAGGCGTGGTGGTTGCAGGTTTTATGTGGAGGACTGGGAAGAAGCTGGTTGTGTTATAAGGCTTTAGGTTGCAGCACACCCCTTATGTCCAAGTGGTGCAATCTTGGATGTAGGGGTGGGAACCTGCCTTACGCAGCTGGTACTGATAATAGAACTGATAGATGATGCATGAGTGATCAGAGATGGAGGCCATCACTAAGCATGGATTGATTTCGAAGGTGATCTTTTTTTTAAGGAGACCAAAGATAATCGCATCTGTCACACTTCTGTGTGCATCTTCCTTTTCTTCTTTTTGAGTTGGAGGGATGGTATGTATCAAGGACATATACACTAGTACCTTAACTCTTCAGCCTAGATGGCATGCTGTATCTGAAGGATGGAAATGGAGCACTGTGTTTTCCGCACCCCTGCTGGTTTTTTTTTGCCTTTTTTGCCCTTTTGGCGTTGTGCCATAATGTGCATGCATCTCCCTCTTTGCATCGCCCTTTGCCAGGATGTATGGGTCTTGCTGGCCACTTCAGCATGAAAAGCCCTTACTGTCAAAGTGCAGTACTTGCGTGTGCATGTGAGCACCTGTCTCCTCCATCCTTGATTGTATTATGTAGCAGCCAGGCATGTGCAGTATGTCTGCTGACACATGAGCTTCGGCAACGCCAACATTGTTTCTTTTGCAAGCGTGGGTGGACTTCGAAATGGAGGCTTCAGCTTAGGCTCACATGGGAGTGCATTTGCTGCGGCTTAGCCTCGCACAGGGATGCATTTGCTCCGACGCTTTGCCAACGCTTGAATGAGGTCGTTGCAGTATGGGATGACACGGCGTGGGAGGGCAGTCACTTAGGCTACCAAGCGGTGCATCTGGGTTGAATATTGAAGTCCCCACTGTGAAGAGGTGTCACCGAGTGAGACCGTGGATAGCAATGGCAATCTGATTTGTCTCTTTTCGCATGAAGGGAGCAGACTCAGTTCTTGCTGCTATGTTTTGGCAGCCTCTTTGTCTGGTCGGTTGTACTGTTGTGATGAAATCTGGGACCAAAAAGCTGAATGCAAGCACCACATGCTTTCTCTGCCACCAGTCCTGCATGGACAAATCTTTCCAGACCGCGATGCGCTACGGCATCTTTCTGCCCCCTGGGTCTTGCAGATGATGGGGTTTCTGTTGGGGCAGCCATTATAGCTCAGCCAAACCGTCCTGTGGTTATTGCCATCCTTGCAATGTGGTGATGTTGTTGTGTCTGCAGTGTGCGGTTGCAAGGGTGCTTCAGCGCCATGTTTATCTTCCGTTCTTTTCGCAGCAGTGATTGCTGACTGCTGCTCTTACCATCCCTTCTTTTTGTCCATAGAACTGCAAGAAGTAGACTGTGGTCAAAATGAGCATTGTGAGAGTGTGCGGGGGGGGGGGGGGGGCAGATTTGGTGCTAGAAAGGGAGTGCTGTCTGAGACAGATGTGGTTGGATTTTCGTCTTTGGGTGGATTTAGCTTCTGAGCTACTCGCCTGGGTATTGAGTTTAGGCAATGTTGTGGGACCATATGGAGCATGGGCAGCAGATTCCGTCTGATTTACTGCACACACAAGCGACCCAAATGCTGAGAAGCGAGATAGGAATTTGAAGCCAGCATGGTGGAGATATATGCGCATTTGGATAATCGGCGGGCTCGAGCAGGTATCTCTTACATAGCCATTGTTTTTCAGCTTGGCTTTTTTGGCATGTTGCTGTATACTAGCTCCCCGGCAGCTATATAAATACTCAACCTGGATATGCCTGGATCACTTTATCTGCAGGAGCCCAAGCAGCCTGCCAAAGTTTTGCCATTTGAAAGCAGGTGGTCAGGACCGTATACTGTACATATCACTTGCGCTTGGGTCAGTCGCAGGGGCCCTTGAACCCTTGGCAGGTTGAATGCATTTGGATATGAGTACTGGGGCTGTATACAAGGGAGGTGGTGGTTTGGGTTTAGGGTTTAGGGTTTGGGTTGTATGCATTTGGTTAGAGGAGTACTGGGGATCTATGCAAGGGAGGTGGTGGTTCTGGTTGAAGTGGATCTGGTTTGGTCCCGCTTCTACTGCTGCAGGGGCTGCTCGTGCTGCCAACTTGTTGCCTGCTGATTTGGCTGTAAGTATATTATATATGCAGCAGTAGTCACGGGGGAAGGTGTGGGGGTGGTGCCATGCCTGTGCTTTGCTTTTGGGGGCAGGAGAAAAGTCCTCTAGTTACCCTGGCTTACAAATGCAAATATTTGCTCTGTGCTACAAAGCAGAGCAGCATGGGGACTACCTCACAGGGGCCCTTGATTACAGTTTACTGGGACTTCTGAATGTCTGGAATGGGAGAGGGGGTGGGGGTGTTGGCCACGTGGCTGCTTGGGGCAGATGGTGTGGGGGATGTGAGGGGGTCTCACAAGGCTGGAAGCAATTCAGGAGTAGGACTCTTGTGAGTGTGTATTGCTCCTTCTGACAGCCTCTGACAGGGTTGCATTCATGGCTGCTTCTGCTTGGGGGTTGGTTGTGTCGTGATGGGGCTTGAGCAGTCCAACTGCAAGCTCCTGGAGGAGTGTACCTTGTAGTCGTTGTTGTGAGGGCAAAGAAGACCTCCTTACAGGGGTTTAAATGGAGGTGTTTGTGACAGGGCAGCCATGTCAGCAAGTAGCAGATTGATACTGGGGGCCTGGGGGGCCAAGCAGCCAATTGCCGGAACTTGGGTGCTTGCATGTCACCTTTGATACAACATGTGGCAGGATGGTAGGTGCTGCACTTACAAGATGCTTGTGATGTCATTATAAGCTGGGCTTGTATGGAATTGCTCTTGGTAGGACACTGGTAGGGTGGAGTTGCGTGCAAGGCATGATGGTGGACTGTGCACCTGCTCTTCAGAAGGTGCATATGACGATGGGGAGCTCTATTCTTGCAGCACATACTCAGCAGATGGTGCGACAGTGTTGGTATGATTGCCGAATGGGGGCTGAATAAGGGACTGTTACATAAATGCATTGTTTTCCCCAGTTGTGGACTTTGTTGCTTGCTTTGTTTGCAGCTTGTCATTGCTTGTGCTGAAGATGCTTTAAGCCAGTTTTCATCTCTCAATGTTCTTAACATATTTCCACAGGGCATCAGAGACTGTGATGTTTAATCCCTTGGGTTGATCTCATCCCTTTCTCTTGGCTAAGAGGTCTCTTGTAACCTCTGTACGTAACTGCTACCTTGGGCATTATGGGTTACACGGTGAACCTGATTGCTGGCTTGAGCTGATCTGCTACCTATTGTTGACAGTGTCCACGTGCTGCTTTGGGACCGTGCTCTGGTTGCAACGAGCTTGTTGTTCTACTGTACGGAAGGAGCAGCAGGCCACCTCCATTCCTAGATACTGCTGAGGATGGGTCAATAAAGTTTGGTGTACATCACATTCCCTATGGCTGCTAAGGTCTGGGTGCATTACAACTGCGACACAGCAGCTGCACTGGTTCAGCACTCATGTTTCTGGGTGGTTCCTTTTAGGGCAAAGGGGGAGGGATTGATAAGGAGGACTAGTTGGGAGTCTTTTGTTCATACTGGTTTGACTGGTTGCATTTGTTGCATTCTGTGGCTTGAAAGGAAATGTACCTGCTCATTTCCTTTCAATGAGCAGGTACCTTTCCTGCCACATGCTCAAATTTTGTGGTATTGTTTGGAAATGATGGGTGTTAAGAGGGTGCAGGTTTGCAGTGAGCATTGCTTTGTTAGGACAGTCGATAAGGGTTGCTTTTCCTTCAGTCATCTTCGCCAGTGTAAAAGTTACATTTCATGCTGGATGAAGCCAGTCCATGAGACCAGGCATTCTCTTTGAGCTACTCTGTCGATCTGACATATCTTTGGACAGCCCAACCAATCCCTGCATGGTTGTGTAAGGCTGTTTTGCTGTCCTGAACCCGGGGAAGCAGCTTGGTTTTTTATATGGGGCAGGAAGCTTGTTTAATCTTCTTTACTCTGCTGATACTTCAAGCAGTGGGTGAATTGGTGAATATTAGGGGATGAGCCAGGTACTGGTGCAAGCCCTTTTGATTCTCAGTGGGAGGGTGTACTGCGTTGAATCCCCCTATCGTATTTGGCTGCAAAGCTTACACAGAGCCTTTGGAGTAGAGCTGAAGGCATTTTGTTGGGACTGAGGCTGTGCCTGCAGAATTTGAGCCTACGACACGGAGAAGTCAGGGCGACTGCTGTTACCCTGGCATATGAAAAGGTGCAATTATCGTGGTTACTGTGCATAAAGGAAGTTTGACTTTACCTTTGCCAGGTTAGTAGTTGGTGTTGGCCAGTGTTGTAGCAGTTTCAGGACCATTGAAGCAGCTGGGGTTCATGGCTGACGCATGTCGGCAACTGTATCATATGCATGGGTTGTCAAAGGGGGGCGCTGCGCGTCTGGAAGCCCTCTCTTTCATATGTTTAATGTGCGGTTTTGTGTGTTGGAGGTTTGGCTGTGCCATATTGTGGTTGGCAGAAGGCCTGCATCGTTAGCTCCAGCACTACACAGTGTGTATTGAGATGTGCACTGCTGCACTTGTTTTTGAAGTGTGCTTGTGCAGGCTGCTGACAGAATAGAGCCGGGGTGGATGAGACCAAGCATGACTTTACATTTGTGGGTCCACTCGCAAGGGTGTTTGCCCACTGTCTGCAGATGCAGCTGTTGCTGTGATGATGGCATTAGCGTCCTCGCGCTGCTGGCGGTTAGGGGTTCAGTGGATGGGCAGTGTGCTGTCCAGGCTGCACAGTCGGTAGTTTGTATTCAAAGGGTTTCCAGACATTTTATATCTCCTCTCGTGATGGAAAAGCTCAGTAAGCGGATCTGTTGCCGCCACTGAATGCATTCCAACGCATGATCATGAGTTGGTGGCCCAGGCCTTTGTCTGCATGATATGGTTGGTGGGCTATACATGGCATTTGTGCAAGGATGTGAGTCCAATGGGTCACCACCGCAACAACTTTGGCATCAAGTGAATTCTAACTTTGGGTATAGAGTGGCCCATTGTGTTGGCTGGTGTGTCTAATCGGTCTTACCTAGCAAAAAAAAAATAAAAAAATAGCCCTCTTGCGGTTGCCACATCCTTGATTGGTTGCTTGTTTGTTTGGCTGGTACACATGTTACTACTAGCTCTGGAAATCCGATGCAGCTTCACAGTCGTCACAAAGGCCAAGTAGCTAGTGTTTGCACAGCATGGGGATACCGACCTTCCTCACTTACAACGTCAGATTGGTCCAGAGTTGGGGTGGACAAGCATTTAAGTTTATGAGATAGATCACTCCACAGCTTTCGGGTCGTGCAGCACGCACCCGCCACATGACTCCAACTAGTTTGTTAGTGTGTGTTGTGAGAAGCATTCGAATATTCAAATTTTAGGAAACCAGCATAACAACATGAACTGGGTTTAGGCAGCACGCCGGCATTGCTATCAGCAGCACTCATCCTAGCCAGAGGCGAAAAGTGAGTGCTGCTGCTGTTGCTAGCAAGAGCGGAGGCGTGAGCTCACTTACTCACGTCGAACTGCATCACCTTGCGGATACCTTCCAGCCTCTTGTCTTTAACCACCAATTGGGCGCCAGATGATCGCGCACCGAGTAGTCACTGATTGCCTGCCACGTACACAGGCACAACACATGGAAAAAAGCTTCAGCACACCTGCAAACAGCATGCTTGGTCCCCGCCCACACATAACAAACAAAACAAACAAAAATTTAAGGTGCGGCAACCGCAAAGGGCTGCCGCAACATAAACATGCCCCACTGACTCAGCAACTCACCAGAGAACACTCGGCACAAAGTCTGTAAGCGTAATCCTCGCAAAAACAGAAACACTTGTCCGCATACTTGATTTGTTAAAAATGACCACTGCACGGCCGTGCAGAATTGAGTTGAGAGCACCTCAGCAAAATGTGCACACTATCATTGGCCTTTTGTTAAGCTCAGCTCAAGCCCATACAACAGAACAAAACCATCACCCTAAACGGCGCCAGCCATCTTCGGGCGAAGCCCGTTCTTCCTTGCAGCAACGAACATGTCCCATGACACAAAACTGTCCCCCAGCCAGCAGTGCAGGAAAACTGACCTGCCAACTGTGAATACATTAGATAGTGATCATAGTTAAGATGCAACAGGTAGCCTTTGAACTGATAACTCACTGTGACAGCTGTAAGGCACATGAAAAGGTCACCCAATTGCTTGCAGCAATGCAGTACTCGCCAGAGAGCTGTGTTGCAGAGATAATGTTACCGTCACACATCATTTCCGCATGAAAGTCGGTCCCAACAACGGTCTAAGTAGGCATGTTACAAAGTCAGCATTCCCACCCATGCATCTTCAAACTGGGTACTGCGTCGACGAGCGTAATCAAACTGAAGTGCCACTGAGCCAGGGCCTTCGATCCAAAATATACAGCCACATGCCCCTAGGGCGCAATGTGAGTGCCCCGAATTTTCTCTCCACCCATTAGAAGCGCATGGTTGAGTGTCATTTCATACCTTTCAACTGCTGCTAATCTGCTGATAATTCTATCTACTGATGGATGTGGCTGCATCGGAGGCACTGGGTAACATACTTGCAAGCCGTTCGTGCTTCGATTTAGTAAAGCTTTCACGCAAATTTAGCTGACAAATCCCGCGCGAGCTTGTGATAGATGGGGCGGCTGCTCCAGCTTGCCATTGCTTGCAGCCGTGCAGTTCGGATGTTGATGGTGCGGGTGAGTGCCTCAAGCGAATCCCTGCATGTAAATGCACAGGCTAGGACATAAATGGACTTTACATTTTGTGTCATTGCGCCTGAGTGAGGTTGAAAGTGAATGCACAAGCTTCTCAAGGAAGGGCCGATGCGCAGTGACACCGCATCGGGTACCAACATGATGTACGTCTAGCAGCATCTCATGCATTCTTTGTCCAGAACGAGAATAACATACTGGTATGGGCGCTGCTGCTGAATGTGCTTTTGTCGCAGCTGTCTGAACGCTGTCCCGTGAAAATCACCGCTACCTAGGGCCCTAGCGCTAACACGCTGTCAAGGCCCGTAGCAGTATTTGTCGTAACTTTCGTTGCTGGTGTTTCATAAGCCCCTCAAAAATTCGGGGCAATAATAGAAGCCACTTATCCAACGGCTTTGAGGCAGCTTTGCAAACACAAGCAGATATCTTAATTCCACCATGCATCAATTGCTACCGTAACCAACCTCACGCTGTACAAAGCTGAACACTGGTTGCTTCATACAGAGATCAGCCGGTAAACATACTTCCACTTGGCACACTGAGCCACAGTCCTTTTAAGCGCTCAGTAAGGGCCCCGTAGCTCCCCTACATGGAGAGCTTCATGCACCGTAGGCACATGCCGACTCCCTTTGCATACAACTCCGCAATCAAATTTAGGGTCATCTGCCAACAGTCACCCAGTTGAGGTAGAGCAAAGTTGTGAACTCTGTACGCTGCTTACTGCTTAAGTGTTCAGACAGCAGGACCTTGTCTGAACACTTTATGGGGCTGGTCACTGTCACACGCAAAGACTCACAAGTGATACATAACATAACATAACAAACATTTAAGGTGTGGCAACCGCCAATGGCTGCTAGGTCGAACCGACCAAACACACCATCGGATGGATCCAAAACACAATGGGTTCCATACCACCAAGCAAATGGATACCAGGCAGGTATTCACTCATCTAGAGGACTTCAACCAGTTCATCCTCAGAATTATCACCAGAAATATCAGACTCCGAATCAAACATATCTAAACACTGATCTTCCGGAAGCAAGATGTCTGGCAAGTCCACCACATCAGTACCACCAGACTGGTGGCATTGTCGACCGACACGAACGCAGATGGCAACATACTTGACCAACACTGGAAGAGGGACCCTGCCAGTTGAATACAGTGCCCAAAAGTCAGCATACCTGAGAGACGACAGTGCGGACACAGGTGGCACAACAGCTGACAAGAAGACATCTCGTGCCTCAACAATTGTCGGGTGTTCACACAAGAAGAGACAATGTGCCTCATCATCCACGGCTGTGGAACTACAGCGCAAACAAGTACGTTGAGGACGTAGGAGGGCAGGCAGCTGCCAACGTCCTGTGTGAATGCGCAGATGATGGCAGCCAAGACGAAAACGTAAGAAGCGTACCAACACACCATGAGAAAGTCTACATGAGTAAAAAGAAGGGACCACGCCCAAAGCATGTGTACCCACAACCCTGAAATACAGACCAATACGGGATCCAGTACCATGTTCAACCTGGGACAGATGCTGGATGTGCTGAGTGTACCTAGTGGACAATGCCTCATCAATGGCAGTAGCATCCAAAGGCAGGCAATTCCGCAAGGTGCGTGTAATTCCACCTGCACGAGGCAGGAGAATCCGTAACACCTGAAAGAGAGCCCCCACAAAATTATGGGCCCGAGAGCGAGTCGAGAGAGCATCATCAATGTTGTGTCGTAGCACACCTCGATACACTGAAGCAACATCTAGGTCAACAAGGCAGTTATAAAAGCGAACAGCACGCCGCACATAGCAATGCACAAGAGGTTCAGATCCAAGCTCATGTAGTAAAGGCAAATGGGGCACAGATGCAGGGAGCCGCAACCATTGACGGATCAGGCGGCACCGCTGAACCTGATACATGACCATATTGTTACACTTGGCCACCAGTGAGCATACATTGTACAGACCTCCTGCTTGATAGCAGACATTGCTTTAGGCCTTCATCTGCAACATTGACTTTCTGCCTTCTCTCTGAGGCACACTGTCCTACAACATGCTTTTCCCTTTCATAGTCCCAGTGAGAACTTAGGGAACACTGGAAGAATCGGTCTAGAGAGGCGACCCAAGCGTACCACCCGCAGCAGCAGCTCCATCCATATGCATGCTCTCAGATATTTCCACGTCGAGCCAGAATGCCCAATACAGGAGCAGGTGTTTTGTACTGCCTCCTCCAGATGCACGCTTCCAGATGCCACACACAGCACCCGCTATTCCAGTCAATATCTGACGCATTGTAGGTCCGTACTGGTGAGTACCTTACAATCATAAATGCACAAGCTCGTCCAGTAGAAGATAGCATAGGGCCGTTGGACAGATACGGGCTCCAACCCGAGCATGTACTACAACCGACACAGGTATTAGAGTAGTCTGATCGAGTGCATCAGTCCCACTGATTGTTTGAGCAACGAGATTTGATCAGTGCTGGGCCCAATCAGCTTTGGCAAACCTCAGCGCCTCGGCCTTGCCCTTTAGTTTCCCCTGAACTTGCCTTTGCAGGCATTGCTGGTGGGCTCCCTCATCACTTATCACCCTTCTGGAAGCCTCTCCACAGCATGATGCCAGCCATACCAGCTTGCACGGCAGCATTGCCCCAGCCCCTGTCCTCCTTCTGGTGCTTCTTACGGACGTTGTAGACGTTATTGGCGGCAGAGAGCGCCCAGCAGACACCATGGGTCTTGAGCAGCAGCTTCTTGTTGTCGAGGTCATTGGAGCGGGAGCCCACAAAGGTGATAAGGGAGTTACAGGCGAGCATGTTGCCAAACCAGCGGGTCATAGGGTCTGACCTGGGCTCTAGAGTTGTCATCCAGAAGTCCTGCAGGCAACATTGGAGGAGGAGGAGTGCGCGTCAAAAGAAAGGACAGTAGTGCGTCTGTGTTGATGGCTTTACAACCAACAAAGCCTCTATTCAGGTATCCAACGCAGCTGCATGTAAAACGATTGCAGCTACAGGCAGTGTAGTGTCAATTCAGGGCCCGTTCGCATGGGGAGTCACGAGCCTGACTGCACACGGAATCGAAAGGGGACCCTGGAACTGAGCAATATGAGATCCCAGATCTGGGACAGTCCAGCTTACGATTCGACGATGCACTGGCAAGCACTGTTTAGCTCACCGCCCTATCTACATTTGCTGTTCCGGGATGGAGTTGCCAGCTGGCAGGCCACTAGTGTACACATGAAGGACAAGAGAAAGAACGAGAGCACATGTCTGCTACTGTAGTATATACATAGCCAGGCCAGTGCTCCATGTTACCTGGGCTTTCTTGGGAGCAAGAAGCATCTGCGCGGCATAGGCCGCTGTGCCTGCAGCACCCAACTGCATGGCGTGTTCGTCCTTGAACTCAAACCTCACCATCTTGTGCGATTCAATGCACACCCGCTGGAGCAGTCTATCGTCCTAGAACGATATAGCCAAGCGTAACGCCCTTTCGGAAGAGTGATCTTGGCCTTGCTTGTGCAAACTTTCCGTGAGCGTGACTGGTTTACAGGCAAGGTCGAGATATATTGAACCTAATTGAAATGGTACGAGATTCTCTTTAGCCTGGCCACCTCAGGCTCGGGTCTGGGCAGTTGAACTGAATGCTCAACGCTGACTCAACCTGGACTGCTGACCTGGACGCTGACTATGCAGGCTGCAAGCTTGGCCAGTCAGTGTAGCCAGATTAGCGTAACAGACTCCACTGGGAAATAGGCAGGAAGCATTCGCCTGCAGGGGCACCCTGGCCACTTGACGGGCGGACAACGAGTACGACGCCATGCGGAACAGTGGCAATCGGCAATGCGCTGCTAGGGCCGGTGCCGCTGGCCGGCATGGCTCCTCTAAACCCTACTGAAGTTCTTGGGCTAAGCGGTTGGTTCATGAAACTTGGTCCAACGCCAGTCTTGACCGATACAACCACCACCGGCCTTCTCACCATCCCGAGCTTAACAGCTGCAGCAGCTGCAGCAGCCGGGAATCCACACACACGACACAAGTGTTATAAGCCACCGTACAGCCTGGCTCTTTTAACTTCACCACATAGCCCTGCTGGTGTATCCTTGCATATCAGGGAGCTGCTGCAGTTACCCCCAGCCCACCTTCCCACCTGCCTGCTGCTGCTGCACTCAGCTCCTACTAGTAGTCAACTGATAGGGGGGCGCTTTAGTAAGGCCATGCAGCAGCCATCAGGCTCATGCCAGGAAAAAATATGAGATAGATCACTGCACAGCTTTCGGGCCGTGCAGCGCCCGCGGGATAACTCCATCCAGTTTTGTTAGTATGTGGAGAGCAGATATCGAGACAAAGAGGCGAGACCGCTAGAGAGCCAAAGCTGCCAGACCATTCAAGACCTTCAATTTTTGTTTGTTTGTTTGTTTGTTTCAAGAGACCCAGGCATTTACATGCTAACCAACTGCAAGCTCTCTACCAACAACATGCTTTGTGACTGGCCAACACTACCCCAGGTACCCTGCCACCCCCCACGAAGTCTGAAAGCAAGCTAAAGCTGGATAGGCTGCGTCTAGGCCAGAAATGCAGGAACTAGACAAGAAAAGCAAGGACTATAGGACCATTGGGACACAGGAATGCAAGCATACAGGAAAAGCAGGGTGCCTAGGACGACATGTGGTATTATCTCAAGTACATCAGAAGCTGAAGCCCAGTTGAAACTAGTGCCAATGACGCCTTCCCAGGTGGCTCACGATCCCGCATCGCATACACACATCAGCTACTCTATCCCATAGTCACGTATAGTGCAGAGCCGTGTCGTCATGTCAATGGGCCAAGTCTACAGCGTAAACCCTGGGGAATTTCTCAAGTGCGATATTGCAGTAAACCATACCTTGCAATCCACGAGTTCACAACAACAACAACAAACATTTAAGGTGTGGCAACCGCAAAGGGCTGCTAGGTCGAAACGACCAAACACACCATCGGATGGATCCAAGCACAATGGCTTCCAGATCACAAAAGCCCATAGGTTTGAATTGCGGCCAGCCATATACCATTACATGTATTGCAGAGCCTGGATAATCCAAATGTTAACAAGCAAAGGTAGAAGCTCACTTGTATTTCGCATCTGACACCATTCAACCACATGCCCCAGGTCATGCTGGGTCGACCACCACCGCTGCTTGGCATCCTATAGCCCCTCACGAGAGCTCCAAGAAAATGGAGTAACATAGATGCTCCGCCGCCTAGAATGCAGAAGTAAGCTTCTGGCCCAGGCCTGTTCTGCAACTTAAATCACGCTTTACCCCCTTTAGCAATCACTAAGCCTCTCCGCCCAATGGAAGTAGAAGTTAATGCACACACTGAGAAGATGAGGCCGGCATCTTCATGCTTGAAGAGCAAGGTCCTAGTACAGCTGCTAAACCAGGAACCTCCATGTGCGTCGCATTACAACTTCCCCACGATGATAAATATCGTAACAGGCCAGTCTTTAGGATGGGTTCAAACCCCCAGAACAGCAGCACCTAAGCACTCCCTCACCCTTCACAGGCATCTTGTTGCCGAAGCAGTACTCCTGAGCCAAGGAGGAGCCCAGCCACATACAGTTTACTGACGTTTGTGCACCCACTGTGCCAGCTCACTGGGGCCCCAGACCAGCAGCACCTATCACCATTATTGCACCCTTCAACTGCCAACCTAGCCCAAGGTGCCACCATTAAAGCAACTTTCCAACCAATGTCAACGAGGACTCGTCACACTTTATTGCCCCACTACTTGTCATGCTTGAAGCAGTCTTTGCAGGTTTAACTTCACATGGCAAGTAACAGCCAGGATGTACTCCATAGATAGTTTGCACTGGCTGCTGCCTCCCGCTATGCAGCTAGTAAATTGATCTGACTCTTTCACTTGTCGCGCTTCTCAAACCCCCTCCACAGCATCAGTCCCGCCATACCAGCTGCCACAGCAGCATTGCCCCAGCCCCTGTCCTCCTTCTGGTGCTTCTTACGGACGTTGTAGATGTTCTGAGCGGCAACTCCAGCCCAGGCTGCGCCTCCCGCCTTGAGCATGTTCTTCTTGTTGGTGCTATCATTGGAGAGAGAGGCCACATACATTAACGCTGAGTTGTATACGAGCATGTTGCCAAACCAGCGGGTCGTGGGGGTGGACCTGGGCTCCAAGCTGGACATCCAGAAGTCCTGCAGTGGAACAGAAAGAGGGATCTTAGACCAGGGTAATGGAAAAGGTACAGTGGGGCATTCCGAATGGTAGGTGAGGGTATGGTTTAAGACTGACCCCATGCCGTGCAAGGAAGTCCTACAGTGGAACAGCGAGAGAGATGTAAACCCAGCAAAAGGTCTAACGGAGCATTCAGCTGTGACTATTGAGGGTACCGTCAGGGACCCTATGCTGTTCGAGGATGACTTGAAGTGCAACAGCTAGGGAATCTAAGGCAGGGGTAAAGGAAAGACATGTGGCGACTCGGGGACTGGACTGTATGTAAAGGGGACTGTGAGCAGGCACATGCTGTGGCAGAAACCATGCAGTGTGACAGTGCAACGACAGAGGGAAGCGCCTGGGATGGCGGAATGGGCGGGCAGGACGGAGCTCATTGGAGGTTGTGGGTGTGGTCAGATTAGAAGCTGTGGGTAGAAGGAGCCATAAGAAAGGGTTTGTTCCAGGTAGCAGCCTTAAGTAAAGATAAAAAAGCTAGGTAAGCTTTGAAGCTGTGATCCAACAGGGCCAGGGGATACTTTTCTGACTGGTAGCAAAACTACGGTGTCAATGGTGCTCTTGGAGGGGAAGCTACCACCATGTAGAGCGGATAGAAATATGCTCTGATCTTTAAGCGAACATACATTGAGTATCAGGGAGACACGTGGGTAAAAAATGCAAACCTCGAGAGGTTGGTTGAGCACTAGGGGCAAGTGCCAGCTGGCATGCATGCGAGCCCTGAACGCTGCATTTACGAGTGCAATGCGCGCACTATTCAGACTTTTGCAAACGTCCAGACATCCGCAGGCTAAAGTGAGCATCCTTACGTGGGCTTTCTTGGGGGCAAGGAGCATCTGCGCGCCATAGGCTGCCGATCCTGCAGCACTCAGCTGCATGAAGTGCTCGTCCTTGAATTCGAACTTCACCATTGTAGCCTTGGACGCTGAAAGAGCCCACTCCTAGTCTGAATATGTTGGTGGCTGGTCCTGTCCAGGCAGACGGCAAAAGTAACGCTGTTCCGGATCAACGCTGTTCTGGATCAACTCGGAGGG
Source organism: Pseudopediastrum boryanum (assembly GCA_963556185.1). NCBI lineage: Eukaryota > Viridiplantae > Chlorophyta > Chlorophyceae > Sphaeropleales > Hydrodictyaceae > Pseudopediastrum > Pseudopediastrum boryanum. The sequence continues at coordinate 5,708,578 of OY744498.1, forward strand.
ACTTAACTACCAGTGCGGAAGTGCTTCACTATCAGGGCTGAGTGTAGCAACTCCTGGCTACCTTAAGAAGCTACTTTATGATTGGATCTGCGGTCACACGCGTAGTGAAAGCAAGGCCGGCACGCCGAGCCAATCAGGAGTAAGTATAAAAGATGACTCGACCTTAATGCTGACTGGGACTGCTGACTGCGCACGGCCCATGGGCCCCGCAGCACGATCTTCCCTACCATAGTAGCTTGCTTGCACCTTTAGACACTTAATAACTATCAATGCGAGCTGTCTGAGACTGGATTAGAACGCTATCTCGAAGTGACCGCCACGGCATGCTGACCTGTCATTCAGCAGCGCCCACCCCGGGCAGATGCCCGTGAACGAATGCTGCGACGGAGGGCATACTACTGAACCCATTTGCATGCCATCTATACTAGTTCAACCACCGGTACTCACTACCCCCAACCACCTCCCATGCAGTAAATCACACTCATCAGCTACGACCAATAGCAAGAAGCAAAGATGTAGCAGCCTCCTGTGGCTCCCACACCACGCAACAGATAAGCAGCATAACGTAAACACGCGTAAGCTCCTCCGTCCAGCTGCACACGGTTTTTCCCTACGTAGGTTGCATCCCCTACTGCATCGCCTGCATAAATAGCTCCAACATACCTACTGCTGCAGTGGCACTTTCCTCTGCTCCAGTGCCACCACTGCGATAGCCATCAGCTTGTTCAGCACCATGTTGATGCCATAAGCATAAGCAAAGAATTGAGCACCATCCTGCGGATGCAACGACCAGAAGGGGTCTCCCACGGACCTACTACCACTAACACCAGCAGCCCGAGGACCTTCAGTAGTAGCAGCAGCAGCAGCAGACGCGCTGGTTGCTGTGCTCAATCCCGCCACTCCCCTTCCTCCTCCTCCTCCAATCATCCCTTGACCTGCTCCTACTCCTTCTCCCCCTCCCCACCCCACTCCACCTGGTCCCCCTCCTCTCCCTCCTCCTCCCCCTGCTGCTGCTGCCCTTGCTGTCACCGTAGCTGCTGCCATATGTACTGCCGCATGCATCTCCCGGCGTAGTGCCTGGAATCCCCTTCGTGTCACTAATCTGGTTTGCTCCAGGTGATGTAGTGCCCCCCTTAGCTGCTGCTGGCTGGTTGGACTAGGGCGTGTCATATGAGCAGCAGTGGATGATGCAAGGGCCTGCGCAGCTTCAATGGCCTGTGATCAATAGCCACAACAAAAGAAAACCGACATGTTTAGGTTTGAGTTCCTGGTTGATACTTGCATTGTCTACTGCATCTTGCTTCCCTCCATTCCATCACTGCATGACAGACCCCTGCTTCTTTTGTCGGCACTCTGCATGCCTTGATTAACTTAAGTTAAGCAGTGGATGAGGCCAGGACCTGTGCAGCTTCAATAGCATGTGATCAATAGCTACCAACCGATCAGAATGCAAAAGCAGCTTTGGCAACAGGTCACTCAAGACCATGCAGCACACGACCCCTGATGACTGCAGTTACACAACCACATGCTGGCCAATGACCCATGTGTACACCCAAAAACAAGCATGAGAGAAAAGCAGAGAAGCGATCCAATGTAAGTTTAGTGTTAGTTAGCATACAACTTTAGTACCGGTAGTACACCTTGAAAGCATGGAAAGAATTGGAGAAGCTTCGTAAGGGGTGTAAGGGTTTAAAAAGGCGCAAGGGGTGCTGGAGAGGATCATGCCCGATGCAGGGCAGTTGTGTGTTGCGTCCATCGAGGAGGTAAGGCTTCTTGTTCTATTGCAACAAAGACGAGGATTGCAAAGAGGAGCAAATTTGGTCATCCGACGTTGCAAGCATGCCTATCCTGAAGCCATGGGTTAAATTGGTGTTTTTGAGATTGGCAGAAGAAATCCCATTCTAGTATCTTCTGCAGTACAACATGTACAGCTGAAGCGGCCAGGGCATGCTTCAACACATAAGTGAGGCTGGTGTCTAGCGGTTAGCGTCGATAAGGCACAGGAGGTGAGCTGCGGGGCTCTCTGCTACTGTGGGGAGGGTCTTTGGGGCATTATGCATTACTCTACACATAAGCGAGCTCAAGGAAAGATCACGCAGCGATAGACAGAAAAGACTTCCTGAAATGAGCTGCAGCAACACCATCGCCTGAAAACTTGTGACTTTCTTCCTGCAGTTGTGCTCCCAGCAAATACGTCATGGTTCACCGCTCCCCAACGAGTCTACTTACCCCCAACCCCACGCCTGACCCACCAATCCCCAATTTGCATCCAAGCAAGCCCCCCCCCCTGGTACTCAGTCCCTGCCCCCCCCCCCCCAATACCCCCGTAGCATCTTTGATGCAAAAACTCAAAACCAAGGAATTGCTTGCGCTGTGTAGCCTAGAGGGTGGTGCATAAAGCCTCCCAACACACTCTCTTACAACAGCTCATCCAGAGTAACTTGTACAATCACAGTATTCACCCCGCAAGTGTTCACCCCACGACTAATGCTTTTACCAGTACGTCTTCATCTCTATCAATCCACGTCTCATAGTTCCTTGAAAGGATGTCCAGCCTCAGTTTTTGAATAATTGAGCTGCATGATGCCCTTCCAAATCATCACTCTTGTTGCCCAAGTGCCACATCTAGTTCATGAAACAGGCCCCCCCCCCTCGTCCCCCCCCCCGCCCCTCACCGTGATGTACTGCTTATTCATTGGTAGTGCCCAGTCCCTGTAGCTATGACCTGATAGAGGCAGTACAGCAGGTGCTCCTGGAAGGGGGGCTAACATCAGACGCAGGGACTCCAAACCATCAACCAGCTCACCAGCTAACCGGGTCTCTTCCAACACAACCTGTGAAAGGGGTGATACAGTACCACAGCATCAATCAGCTATCCTCAAAACAAGGCAGGTTTTACACACCTGACTATAACCTTGCTCGTACCATATGCTTTCATCAGATAACTCAACATACTACCGGTAATAGATAGATTTGTGCAAAAAATCAGAGCTTCAGGCTTTTCTTACAGAATACATTGGTTGTCATAACTATATTTACAGGATAGCCCTCTAAGCCAAGCCAACTCAGGCTCCATCCCCCTCCCCTCCGCTCCCCTTACCTGTGGTGTAACTAGCAGCCCCTTCCTCCAGCTAACCACATCCTTCTGTAAGCTGGTCCTCACCCCCAGCAGCCTACCAGATACCTCTGCATTCAATGCTGCTAGCACCCGCCCCTCCCACTCAGACAAAGCAGTCACAGATAACTCCTCAGGCCAATCACCAGCAGCACCACTACTACTACCACCACCAGCAGTAGCAGTAGCAGTGCCATTCTGATTAGACTGTGCATTGCCACTGCTGCTGTTGTGGTGGTGAACGACGCTAGGATGAAACCGACCATCACCAGCAGTAGCACCACCACCACCACCACCACCAGCAGTTGGTGAAAGCGGCGGTTGATTTTGACCCTGACCTTGACCTAGCTGCTGCTGCTGCCAGTCCACCTCCTGCACTGATATCCTTAAACCAATTCCATCCACCACAACCCGCTGCTGCTGCTGCTCTGCCCTAGACAGCTGCTCCTCCTTCTGCTCCTGCTCCTGCTGCTCCTCCCGTTGCTCCATATCATCAATGAGGGCCAGCCTACACAGGTTGAGTTGGTGCAGCTGGCCTAGCAATGCTGCAGCATGAGTAATCCCTGCTGCTAACTCCTCCAAGGCCCAGTCAGAGGTGTACCAGGGTAAAACCAGCCGGTTCACTGCTGCTGCCCAGATGCAACCCAACATCACCTGATAATACAATAAACGTACAGCAGGACTGTTTCATGCATCAATATATGCTTCGGTGGGTGTTATCATCCAGCAGTTAAGGCAACTAGCAACTGCGGTAGCATCTGAAGCCTTGGGACATGGTTCTCTTATGAGTGGGCTTCAATGCATGGGTGTGGCGACATTGACAAAACGTGGGCTTCATCTCATCATGCCATTTAGCTTGTATGTGGCATAATGCTACAGCATGCCACGTTGGGCCCATAGCGTTTAGCATTTAGACCGCATCATAAAGCAGGCTGTGTGTTAGTTGCAACCCAAACCCTCTTTCAGTGGAATACAAAACTCACTGATGTTATACCGGATAGGGTGCATTCTCACCCTTGTGCCACACCCCCTCCCACAAATCCAGTCGAGCTCTTGCTTCCCCACAACGTCGCAGCCTCAATCTGCAATTATCCTAACCTCATTTCCCCTAGCCCACCAAACATTTACCTACCCCCAAAACCAGCTCTGTACTCCAGGACCCCCAAAATGTGTATGCTGACTTTATCCATCCCCAATGCTCCCACAAATGATTGAAAGTTTCTGTGAAGTTGAAAGCCATGTTCCTATGGGTCAATCATTTAATGCAAAGCCCATGGCCGCATTCTCGCTCCCACTTATTATGACTGAGGGACACCATAGCCGTCGCCAGGCACTCCCTAAACCCTAATCCCCTAATCCCCCACAAAAGGCGCACACTTATGGAACCATGATTGCTAGAGCTAGAGCAACCCCCCTCCCACACCCACCCACCCAAAGCATCCCCTTTTTCCAACTCACCGACAACATACGTGTCAAGTATGATGTCACATCACCATGCTTCAAGCACGTTGGCATAACCCCTGGCCCTCCCTCCTGTGCCCATCTGTTATGACAGCTATTGTTATAAGGGCATAACACCACCGCCAGCAGAGTGAAGAGCGCCAGCCCCACACCCACTCTGACACGAGGGGTTTCCACCCAAGGTGAAGTGATGGCCGTAGCAGCAGTTAAGCCTAGGAGCATGTGGCCAGGGGAGGAGACCAACCAGGGGATGGAAAGGATGACCTGGCCTAGGGATGCTCCAACAATGGTCCCAACAACACGAAACACAATCTGCAAACAACAGAAAAAGCGCTGGTCAATCCAGTTTCTAGGACTAAAAAGACGCAAAGGATATGAAGGTTCTGGCGGTGAAAGAGGGGAGTGCCAGGAATGCATATGAACATGTGAGGCGAATACGGAACATGGAGCAAAGCTGGGTCGGAGGCATGGTAATGCAGTCTCACCATGTGAGATTTGCACATGCATATAGCAATCTCCAATTGTCAGGTAGTGTAAGACAGGTTTGCCTGATAAGGTTCATCTACCCCACTCCCGTACTTAATCCCCTTCCCCTCGCGGTAGGATCCACCTCAAACCTCTCCAGGAGAGCGGTCCCATTTAAACACCTCTGCCTGCCTCATTTTCCCCTCTGATCAACCCCGCTGACTCCCTCCCCAGCCGCCTCCCTGAACTGCATCCCTTTTCCCGTGCACCCCCTCCCCCTTATGCCTGCTTTTCCCCAATCCATTCTGATTCAACCCTGTCCACTTAATTTGGCGTCGGCCCCACACTTCCTGGATGGCCACTGCTGCGGTATAGTCCCAATTTCTACCCGCCCAAAACTGGCTTTTT